>VXAD01010516.1:427819-511812 GCA_013399195.1 Dicrurus megarhynchus
CACACCAGACCGTCACCAGACACAGCCGGGCCCTCACCAGACACAGCCGGGCCCGCACCAGACCATCACCAGACACAGCCAGACCCTCACCAGACACAGCCAGACCCTCACCAGACCCTCACCAGACACAGCCGGGCCCTCACCAGACACAGCCAGACCCTCACCAGACACAGCTGCGCCCTCACCAGACCCTCACCAGACACAGCCGGGCCCTCGCCAGGCCCCTCACCAGGCACAGGTGGGCCCCTCACCCACCACTCCCAAGGCGGCCACGTTCGGGTGCATCTGCAGGGCCCAGGGATACACCAGGGCTCCTCCAGTGCCTGGACTTAGCAGGACTGTGCTCTCCTGTCTGAGAGCCCCATGCCCCCAGGTGGCTGGCGGTGCTCTGATGTTTCACCACTCCAGGCTCAGGTTGGCTTTGCAGACACCCAGCTGATTTTGGCATCCAGCACGATGCCTGAGGTTGAACAGCAGAGTACTTGACACTGCACTTACTCTTTTCATCAGCTGAGATCGTAACTGCCTTGCTGAGCACGGAGTATGAAGCTACAGAGTGTATCAGCATATACTTGTGAGTATCTGTGCTCATCTCAGAAAAGGGGAAAGACACTTTGAAACTCTGAGACATATGCTTCCTGCTCATGGATGAACATTAAAATGACTAGCAACTCTGTGCCTTGCCTTTATTCTACACTATCCTGTATGTTTCCTATAAACTTCAGAATACTCTGAATGTGCTGCATATTTTTACTTACACAAATACTTCACCTAGGAGTCAATGTCACATACTTTCAAGCACCATCTTTAAATTTTTACTTTACCAATGGTCATAGGAAACCAATAAAAACTACAATTAGTCTTAATACTCAGCACATCTAATTGTCTAGCAGAAAATTCAGAAGTCCAGGTCAAGCAATACAGTTCCCAATATTTGTGCATATTAATGCTCTATTCTTTTTCAGCTATTTCATTATTAGGTAAGTCATGAGTTTCTTGGGATAGTAAATAGAGTTCGCAAGCAAGTCAGTCCATACGAGGTCAAGAAAAATCCAAATCAGATTTTAAAACCTAAAAGTGCTGCCCTTTACACGTGGCTATCCTCTGGACAATGAAGAGGAAAAGCTAGTCCTTTTTTCCCAGGCTGAACTGTTTCACTGGGTTACAGCCCACAGTGACACAGCACTTGGTGTCTCAAATGGGACTCGGCCATGTGCTGGTTGGCACTAACAATCTTCACACACACACAGACTCCACTTTCTCTACTCCAAAACTATTAAAATTCAGCTAGAATTCATTTTATCATTTTACCCATCCAACATTCTGTTTGGTAGTTTATACATGGGATCCCGTATAATCACCAGCCTTTCCTGATAACTCATAATTGTCAACTGTGCACATTGAAACAACTCTGAATTCTCTAGCAGTGGCACAATAAAGCTTCCAGCTTCTCTGGAAATGTTTCTGCCATAGGAATCCATCTGATGCTGCAGAAGAGCAAGCGGGATCCCATCTATACTCGTTCTGCTTCCTACTGTCTGTCCCTTCTCCAATGCTCTACAACCAGACTGACATGGGCTTGAGTCTGTCAGAATATGCCCTGGATCAGAACATTGTGCCAGATTTTAAAAGATAAACATCTTGGTAAATAGCACAGATCATGCCCAATCCTCCTGGCATATTCTGTACTCCTCCAAGTATAGCAAGATTTATGGGGGTAATAAGGCCAGTTCAACATAAATAGTAGGCAAATGCAAAACTCAATACTGATACTGGTTTACTATAGTTATTCTAATAATAACTTGCCAAAGACATCTAATTTCATGCTTCCCAGATGGGATTCATAGATTTTCGTATGTTTTCAGTAGCAAAAAAGACCCCAAGTACAGTTTGCCCAGTGGCAGCTGCCTGTTTCGTACAAAGGTAGTACATGGCAGAAGACAACAGATCCTAAAAGAAAACTCCTAGTGCAAGTATGTTTGAGTTGCATACGGTTTCACTATTTACAATTACAGGTTTCTCACTCATTTCCATGTCTGTGGTTACGACAGGTCAGATGTCTATGCCCAGTGAATGTCAGACTGCCAGAAACTTGCTGGCTGGCAGGTTGGTTTTGCTCAAATCTTTTTAAGTTCCTTACTGGGAGGAGCACCCTGCCCAGCAGGTGCTATGCAAAGACTAAACCTCCCATTAATAGCCAGGCTTTGCTCTGTGAATGATGTGAGGTGCGGGGCAGCAGGTAGGAACAGACCAACAGGGCAGTGCAGTGTGACACTGATGCTCAGTGCTGAAAAAACACCCTCAGAGCTTCAGCAGCCTCAGCATGGTCAGGTTGTTTTAATGACTTCCATCAAGTAGAAAAGCATGAAGAGCTGCTCCTCCTGAGAGCAAGGAGTAGCAGGGCAGAAGGAACAAAGGTGCACCTTCAAAACACAACACGTAGGTGGGGGCCTGGCGTGAAAGGTTTTATCCCACTTAGGAACCACCATTTTGTATGTAAGAGAATGGTATCATTTAATGAGGCAAAACGTGTCACTTACCCTGACACAATAAAACCACCGAGACAAGTGGTTTGACCAATGCAGACATAGAAAAAATGAGCTGAGCACAAGTAACCTACATGGGCACTAGACAGACACGTCCAAATTTCTTAATATTTTAGAGAGAAAGTCTAAAAAATTCTTTCCCTAACAGTAGCAGGAATTCAGCTGTGAAAACTCTGTGTCTACATGCACTGCACAGCAAGGATTTCTGCCTGCCAGGACTGTGCTTTGGTTCAAGGCCATAAAAAGAATGACAAAGAGGTGACAGCTTTGTTTCCTTCCCATGGTGGCAACATGAACTTGCCAGTTTAGTGTATCTCAGCTGCAGCCATGTTCCTCACTATTCTCCTCTTCAAGGAGAAATCAAACAATGCAAGAGGCACTCGTGCACCCCAAACCACAAAAGGTCATTGCTTGCTTTAAAGGACAGGGAAGTCAAGCTTACTTCTCCGTTACGAACAGAAAAAGCTTTGTGCTGAAAAAGGAAAATTCATGCTTTTTTTCCCTAAACTTCATTTTCAACTTTAGTGGGCACAGGAAGGTAGAGCACAAAACCATTTTATTCAGCTCTGATGTTTCTCCCTGCACAGAAAAGCAGCAGAATCAGAGACACACCAACACTCGTGCTCTGAGGGGAAACCTGCCTCTCTTCCCACTGTGGGGATTTCTAAGCAAGACTGCATGTAATTAGGGATACTCCTGGGTAAGCAGATGAGGCTTTGCTTGTGCAAATCAAATTTAATATAATCTTCAGTGCCCTCCAATAATTCCTAAAATTCCATTTCTTTTAAGAAGAACTGGCACAGCTGCCCCAGGCTGCCATTTCCTTAAGCCCACACTGCCACCTCACACCCCACAGCACTTGCCTGGGGTAGTACAAGATGAAGGACTAATCCCAAGCACCCACAGCAGATTGATTTCCTCTTTTGTTCATTTCTAAAATTGAGCACATTTTGCAAGTGCTCCAGGTATACAGATGTATCCTCCTGCTGATCATTTCAAACAACTAAAGAAGTTGGCCATGAAAGTCTGGAGACATTTTTCACTTGTTCAGTCACTCTTAGACCACTACTCCCTTCTTTCCACCACTGACACTTCTCTACCTCCCCTCAGCCTGTAACAGCACCTCGCAAAGCTCTGACTTCAAAGAGAACACTGCACAGGGTGGGGAAGTTTCCTGCTATGCCCCCTCCATCAGACTGGATTTGTAGGTACACTGTCTTCAGCAAGTTCAGCAATCACCTGAGGGACAGGTTTTCCCTACTACATCTCAAACCACTCATCAGCTACAAAATAAAATCTCTTCTCCAGGCTGAGGAGTCAATTTAGTAATTTTCTGTACAATTATACTCCATCTTTGTTCACACCCACTACCTCCACTGTACCACCACATTTCACTACATCTTTCTGACTCTTAAGTTTCATCAGAACTGTGCATGTTAGGCAGTGGATGTGTATCCTAAGTAAATATAAGGACACAATGACATTTTTTTCTGTTTTCTATTCCCACCATAATAATATTTAATGCTCCTATTTATTGAGATCATTACTGAACAAAACTCCAGAATTTTTCTGAGCTGCCAATTATAAACTTCCTTGTTAGTGCTGGTGTTCAGATCAGAACCCAGCACTTCTAAGGAATTATTCTTTCTCACATGTATTATATTTTGTATTTTATTTATATTCAATTTCATTTGACATTTTATCACCCAGTCCCTCAGTATCATGAGAGATTTAATCTCATATTCACATTCAGGTCCACTTCATTGTCTTCTTGAATAATTTTATCTCACACGCAAGTTTAGTCATCACACTGGTTTATCTCCTGACCATTTCTTTGGATCCCTCACTGACTATTTAGTCCCTCAACAAATATAGCGTGGCTAAGTTTCTTTAAAATTACTGGACAGGGACCTTCTCAAATGCCTTTTTCAAAGTCTAAATTGATTTTATATCATCAGGCTTTAATCTTATCTACCTGCTTAGCTACTCCTTCAGGGAACTGCCATGGATTTGTGGGGCTTGACTTGTCTTCTGAACTACGCTGACTTTTCCCCAAAATATTGTCTTCATCTCTGTATCCATTCATTCTATTTCTTATTATGGTTTCTCTCTCTTTTCCCCACAACAAACATTGGTGTTAATTTCTAACATCCTCACCCACCCTGTCACTAGGGAAGGCTGACTTCCCCTGGATTTTCCTGGGGGTTTTTTTGGCTGGTGACAGACCTTTGCTCTGCCCACTGCCACCCATACAGTGACTAGAGACGTACAAGACACGACATCTATGGTGTGAGAAGATTCTGACAGCCTCACACATAAAGGAGGCCATCTGTCTCAAGCCACTGCAGTCATTCCTGGGATCTCCTTGGTGGAACACCACATGCTTCTGAAAGCTCTGATCTCTCCTTTGTGGACAGGGTATCGCCTTTTGGTAGCATGATTATTCTTCACTACTGGGTGTATTTGGCAAGTCAACCTTGCAAGCCTGCAGGGCCATCTAAGGGGACCCGAGTATTGAGTTTTTTTCAGCAACAGGCTACCACAAGGGCAGACAATTCCTGCCACCTAGTCTCCTATGCAGTGTTTTGTTTTGTACAGTCTTTTTACTTCTAAAGAAGCCTGGCAAGGTTTCCGGCACTGTAGGTGTCCTGGTTCTCAGTTTTCCTGCTAAATGAAATATTGTCTGATGAAAGGCTGCGTTTCACTACTGCTATCCTGTAATTAAGAAAGCTAAACATAGATCAGATACTGTTTCTCAAGGTTTTTTGTTCATTGAATGCTTTATTATTCTGACCTCGTTTTCCATTAGCATATTGAACAGAGTAATGGATACATATTGCCACCTATTTAAATCCAAACTACCCTGCAAACTGCTTTAACTTAATTTCATAAGTAAGTAATTGCTTTTGGATTTATAATCAATTCTAAAGTCAATTTGGTATTGAAAAAGTAACTCTTTTCTTGGAGGATGGCTGTATTTTCTGGTAGGCTTAGCATTTCTTCTGTGTTTCAAGCAATGGTGTCCCCGGTAGACAAAGACATAAATCCTTGAAACTAGGACAAGAAAAACTTCTAGTAGTTCAGGATATCGATGTTTAGTTTTTCTGAGAAGCTGCAGCCTTTTAAGTCAGTTTGTATCATACCCGTGAGGGGGCTGTGGCAATGCCCCTAATGAAGGGCAGTATAAAACCCTCAGTTTCACGGTAATTGCCTTGGAGGCAACAAGGACTTAAAATGTCAACCCTCCCCTTTTGAAAGCTTTTTTTCTGAAAAGGAAAGAATACCATCCTGTGTTTATTTCACAACTTCTATTAAAGGGCTTTGTGATACACCTTTCTGTATATTAGAGCATTATGGAGAATCTGTACACCTCTTTCTTGTGTACACAGCATTACAAGCATTTTTATAACAGCTCCCAATGGAATCAAAGGAAAAATCCTTAGCAGCTCTACAGGCAGCAAGATAATAAAGCTGCCCCTGATACAAGCAAGGATGTTCACCTTTAAATGGTTTGAGCTGGTGATTAAATAATGGCTGCAGACAAAACTTTTCATTTCACTACTGTGACCCAGTTCATGCAAACGTTTCCCAGTATTATGTTATGTCCTTTGTTCCTGCTCTCCTTCATACCATACAGGAAGCCTTTCAACATGGCTGTGAAACAGTACCAACATACACAACAACCTCCTCAGGAAGGTTAGGGAGTCCTTTTTGAGCCTCCACATGGAGCTCCAAGCATCTTAAGTAATACAGTGAGGCTGGTATAGGCACAAAGATCAGATCTGAATGAAATTATTTTGGAAAAAAAGTCTCCAAATCCTACAATGTTCACTGATTCAGGTGGATATTTCAGTCCCCCCAGAAAGGAGGACAGAAATATGAAATAGTGAACAGATTTTGATTATTCAAAACCCAAGTATTTCTTTCAGAAGTGCTATCTTGTTTTGCTCAGAGAAAAGCGAGTTTATAAAAGCAAAATTATTACAGAATTTACATCAAATTAACAAGTAGGTCTGATTAGTCCAATCTTAAACTTGAGGTCTGGCACCGGGTCAGTATGTCAGAGAAGACAGAAGCCTGTCCCTGCGCACAGCAGGACCGGTCTGAGTCCTGGAACAGCCACCCCCCACAGCACAGACCTGACTCCCTTTGCACAGGGATTCCCACAAACAGGTGCCAACCTCCCCAAAAAGCCAGACCCTTCAGATGAGTGAGAAACCACCCAACAGCCAAGAAAGCAATCCCAATCCCCTGAGACAAGGATATAAAGAGATGGCATGCCATCCACACAGAGACTGACTGCGGTGTGAGGGCCACACTGCCAAGAGGTTACCAGGCTGAACAAGGCTATAAATGAACTATAAATGTATGTGCACACAGGCACACACATACACACTGATTTTTTTTTTAGAAGTGCTTGCAGAAGATTATGGTAAAGACACTCTCCCCTCATTCAAAAGCATGGACAAGCACCTTCTCCCACCCATAAATATGAGAGGGAGCCCTGTGCCAGTATGATAGAAGCTGTTCCATCACAACTACAGGATTTAGGGGGTTTTACTTATTTTGCTCTTTTTAGTCTCACGGCAAGCACCAAAACCCACTGAAAACATCAGTGCAAATGGAAAAAATATTTCCTATATGAGCATAAGTCTCAGAACCTTAGAAACTCATATCAAAAAGCCAGGAAAACTACAGCTGTGCTGTTCTTGCAGCCTCCTGGCTCCTGGAGCTGCACCCCTGGTGTGAAGTGCGGACAGAGGCAGGGCCAGGCTGCGCCCAGAGCTCCCAGGCTCTCTCAGTGAGGAAATCCTCACTCCCTTGCTTTTCTCTCTGGAAAACACAGGTTTCTTGAAGGTCACTGTACAAAGCATTCTGCCTTTGTGGGGCTGTCTTAATGACTAGTTTTCCAAACTCACACTGCTCCACCAGCAAAACAGTACTTCATCTTCACTGGAAAAATATTTCTTTGTAATTTTTTCAACAAACCATAAGGATTGAGAATTCCATTTAAAATAGATAATTTGGCCTGAAACAAGTTGCTTCACCTTATTTAAAAATTACTAAGCCTTTTGAACAGTTCTGAATAGATTTTCATAACATGCAAAATTACCACTCTAAAACTGGAAAAGACTTCTTTGAGAAACTCTCCCACAAAGTAAACAGTAAAAATATTTTTTGAAGTTCCCAATTATGTATTTAGTCTAATAATCAAACATTTTTAAGATATCCCCTGCACCTCTAGTAAGAGGTTCTCAAACATCCTCTGGTATATATCCTACAATTGTTATTAAATGAACATGGAAGATGCGGGGTTTATTCAGAAGTGAGGAAGAAGTGGTGGATTTAAAAGACACTTTTTAAAGTGGGAGTTTGGAATAGGATTTTTTTCTACAGGGTCTGATCTAGTGTCTCCAAAACAAAGAGATAAAATAGGATATAATATTTTAAATTATGTGTATTTTAGTGTTATTTTATTCAACATCTATTTTTGCAAATATGCTTTATATTTTTTTGCAATATTTACGCTTTGTATTATACATAATCATGAGTACAGCAGTACTAATAAATACACAAACGTATTGAGGGGGTGTGCAATCAAAACAAGTTTGGAAAGCACTGATCTAAATGTGAAGTTAAATCACTAAATCTGGTCTCACGATAATGACTGCCCTCTGCATCATGCAGCTGCTCCAGAAAATACCAAATGAGCGAAGACCTGAAGAGCTGGAATATGAAATGAAAGAACTACGAGCTGTTTGCTGCGCTCGTGTTCACACGGACAGCAGAACAACTCTGCCACAAACAGGACAGTATCTACAGCCAGAGTACACGGCCACCCATGTGCTGGCCCTACACCCTGCAGAAAATACCCCTTGCAAAGTGCAGGAAGCCACTTTTTTTTGTCCCTTACAGGCAACATTTTCCTGAGCAACAACTTGAAGTGCTGCAATTTGACTTCTCTAAATGTCAAGAATTATAATGGTGTTTTTCCCCCACTAAACAAATTTTCCCCTTAATACATTGCTCCTAGAGTTACTGAAGGTATGAACAGAACGAGCTCAGCTGAAGAGTGACGCTCACCTCAGAGTGCAAATGTAAATCCACTGATGACTACCGTGCTCTGTAACTTGTCATTGATCTATATTCCATTTTTACTCAGCTTTTGCTGAAGGCAGAAGAAATTCTATGCTTTATAGCAATTTGCTTCAGTAAGACCTACAATTCTGACTTTAATACCATAAACTTCAATGTTCACTGGCTCCACAACAATTCTTTCAGTAAGTTTGGGAAGTCAGTATTGAGAACACAGGCTTTTCTTCCTAAGAACAATAGTATGGTCAGCAAAGAACAAAGGTAAAACAGAATTTTAGCATTTCTAGTAGGGCTAATACAAATTTCAGGTTCTTCTCAAACATATCAGTCACGTCCAGCCACTTCCAGTTATGCTACTGAGTGCAGTAGCTGCTTGTCACAGCACCTAAATGGCAAATTTTAAATAAGGCAGAACATTGAATTGTTTTCCTTGAAAGCACTCCTAAGGAAGTTCTGGTAGCTGGTGCTGTACTGTCAATTAAAGACCATCTCATGGAATAATTTTTGAACCTTAACTTCCCAGTGCTGTGGGAAGAGAAGGAGATGATAAAAATAATTAGAAAACAAAGCCCTTCTCCTATTGCCTTCTGTTTGTTTTAAATAGAGATATTTTATGTACACTGTCATTATACCCATTTTCTAAAGGGCAATTATAAAAATCCTTTCAAAGAAAATCAATTTCTTGGACTCCTGTACGGGTGCTGCTGACACCTGATGTGATTTGACTTTGTCACATGGTATAATTTCTTCCACTAGGACCTTCAATAAATTTTTTCTGGAGATACCTTCAAGGTATAATTCATACCTTAGTACCTTGATCATTAGCACCTGTTTCTAGAAAAAAGCCTAGTAGGAAGCATTATGGAATGTATATGCAAGGTGGGCAAGCTGAATATACTGCTTGAGTGCAAACCCCTGATTTATGTTTTCATTATATAGAAATCAGCTTTTCAATTACTAAAAAGGCTTCCATCTACTCATCCCAGGCCTGCTAAAATGTGTATTAGCCTACCATGCAGCTTATTTGTCTGAAATCACATGAGGTAATGATTGACTTGATGGGACATTCAAGACTAATGGGTTATTACAGAAATCAATAACTTCAGCAATTATTGAGTGTTGGATCCACTCTGTACATAGGAGGGCTATAACCTCATGGAAACACACTTTTGTCACACAATCCTTAAATGTTGGAAACCCACCGCTACCCTGAACTTGTACAGAAACGACAGGAACTGCTTCTAAAAGGACCCACCTGGTTGTGCACACAGCTGGGGGAAACCCCCTGCTGCTGATCCCTGCAGAGGAACCAGGTTTTTAGCGAGGGCCACTTCTGTGTGTCCTGCAACCAGCACACCGTGACATGGTCACTGGCCAGGGCACTGCAGACCACCCTGAGAACTGCCAGACCCCTCCCAAAAGCAAAAGATAAAGCAGAACAACCCTTTCCCTATTCAAATGCTGGCTGATAAGAATAAAGTCCTCCTGTATTTCTCTCCCAGAGCACAACCTGCTTTACATTAAGTGACTAGAGCCTGCACAGCAGCCCGGGCATTTATAGGTAGCTTCCATTCTGGCAAATTCTAGTTTCCAGATGATTTTTAATTTGAATGTGGCATTTTTAGCAGGTAGAGAAGACAGCTTTTTCTTAGCATTACTGACCTAGTAAGGTCCTCACTAACAGAAAAATTATGGCCTCATGTCACATCCAGGTGGCAATCACATGCCTGAGCATGACCTAAAGAACAATGACTCTGAAAAACTGATTGCTCAAGATCCCCAGGAACTGGTAGGGAGTAGAAAGAATATTGCAGCACCTCTGACACAGTCTAGGGTCAAGTAAAACTGCTTGATCCTTCAAGATGCAGTGTTTTTGTGTCAGCTCTCGATCACAAAATGTTGTTTTCCTTGCCTCCTCTCCTCTGGTGGTATGTAAATGACATGCACGAATAACAGTCTGCATTAAGCTCCTGTGACCGACTCTTACAAGGCCATTTCAGTTATAAAAAAGGGTGGTCCCCTAAGCCCACACCTTTCTTTGGCAGGAATTTATGAACTAGCTTTAAGCACCATTGACAGCCTGATACATGGGTCACTTGCAAATCAGTTTTTCTTGCTGAATTATTACACTATTAACTCTACAGCTTTCTCAGCTTTACAAAGTGCACTTCTGCAGTGTGTGTGAAGGATGAATAGCCTCAATAAATTTCACTACAGAACGGAACAATGAGGAGAGCATATTGCTGACTTTAGGATAATGAAAGCAATGCTGGATTTCAGATTGTTTTGATGTGATTAACATTGTGTTCTCATAGGTGAATGATTTTTAAGGTTTTCATTTTCTAGAAGCACGTTTGAGAAGTGGATTCAGGAGATGAGACAAGATTTCATTATTATTTATCACAGTATTATTGTTCCAGGAGCGTCCCTATGAACCACCTGACCGAAGGGCTCACAATGTTTTCTACCTGGTGTGTGTAGAACAAGATGCAAGATCCCCCTGCCCCTGAGAGCCAGGTTAGAGCACACACAGAGCAGGCAGGAGGAGGGGTCACAGCCCAGTTAGGACACTAGGAACTGAGTCACAGAGCCCATCTTTGCCAAACTTCAACCACTTGCCGGAGCAGCTGCAAGATGTGGCAAGATCAAGAATGTCTCTTAAGCCACACTTCTTGTCAGTAGTCTACTCCAGACTGCATGGGCCAATCTCAGACCTAGGTATCATTAATGCTATCCCAAACACTGGCTGTTGGAGAAATCACTGCTGTGACATTCTCTAGATAGGGGAGCAGGACTTCACAACAGGTATGCAAGTTCCAAATCACTGCTATCACAGAAAGCCTGGGTAAGTGAAGGCATCAAACGTGAGCCCTTCATTCCCCTAAGTACCTGCTTCAGATTGCTTCTCATGGTGTCCAACACTGCTTCCCCTCAGGTGTTAACTTTTATTGGTTAATTTAGTATAAGTGGAAAAAAAACCCACCAAAAATTATTGTTTGATTATGAGTCTCAGTAGAAAATCAAGAAAATACTCCTATCTATAACCCATAGTCTGGCAATCATTTTAAACCAACCCTTTCAACTTCAGATCTGTCCACAATGAGCTACAGTCATGGATACTCTTTAGCAGACATGAGTTGCTCCTACTCTGATCAACACAACTGAGATGCATTATTTTAACTACCTCTGTAATTATCTCAGATACACACACATGCCCTCAGCAACACAGAGAGGCAAAACTCTCTAAAATCAAGCCAGCTTTTTTTTCTTATAGGCTGAAATTTAAGAAACTGAGAATACAATACCTGGAAAACCTCAGGGACTGTGTAACAGTGTTCACACTGCTAAGTACCGAAGTGAAGAAACATTGAGTCCCCAAGGAAAAAGACCCTGAAATATGGAAGTCATTTGCTTTGTAAACCTCTTCTCTCAAGATCTGTCCTGTGATTAACTGGCCATAACCATCATATGGGCATCTAGGCTAAATGAGAAAATGAGGACATAATGTCTTGTAAGAGATTTTAAGTTTTATCATGAAATAAGATAGTACCTAAGCATCTGACAGAAAAATGAAGAAAACCAGTATCTTTTCACTTATCCCTGCTAATAGCCAAAGGAGCTGCACAAGGTGCGAGAGCAATGCTGGAAGTCAGTTTGTGGTGCTGCAGTTACACGTTGTCCTGTTCTCTCTCTGTTGTATTCTCTGTTCAGCACACAAGAGTAACTGGATACTAACAAGTGTTAAGGAGAAACAGAAGTCATTTTCAGAGAAGAATGGGTTACTCTCATCTCCACCCTGAGAGATTAATGGCCTCAGAGAGCTTGCAGCATACCCCAATGACAAGCTGTCGTGGCTTTCAAAGGAGAGAATAGATCCACTCACATCCACATTAAAAATTACCATCCATTCCCTGCAGGAACTAAAGAGAACAGGACCTTGAATTTTCAGTACTCACTCAAGCAGCCAACACACATGTAATGTTTTTACCTAAAATACCATGTCTAGGAAAGCACATGGGAATTCACTTACTTGTTTATCAACTTAAAATACCCCTACGTTACACTAAAAGACAATTAAGGATTATTCCCAGCAGAAAAAAGCAGATCCTCCCCTTTCCTCAGTGAACTTAACCTACTAAGTTGTATGTATAGATGCAACACTGAGATACCATGAACTATCAGTTACAGACTTCTGTTTGGAAAAAATCATCCTAAATGCTCCATTTCTAGCCATTTCATTTTACATGAGAATAATTTGTTTTAATAAGTCTTCCTGTAATAGTTCACTCAGAATTATGTGGAAAAGGTTCTACATGTGTACCTCCCAAGCACATTACCCTGTGGCAATGATAAGAGAGAATTCCCCTTCTCCTGTTGTGGCTCCCTGGAAAACATCTCTGGGACAGGACTCTACAGCCCAGTTAAGTTCCATCAGCAGGGAGAGGGGAGTTCCATGCTCAGTGTCATTCCCAGGCACAGGGCACACACGCAGGAAGTATTCCCAGACAGGAGCACATTTGGGGAGAATTTGTTTCACTCGGTATTTGGGACCGCACTTAACACCAAAGAGATCTCAGCAGGCGATTCTCGATGTTATTTAATATGGATAAAGAATAATAATGATGTTTATCAAAGCAATGAGGCTTTCAGATGAAATGCACTACATCAATGCAATCTATTATGAGAATTTACTCTTTTCTACGAGCAAACTTGCAAGCCACCGCTTAAGAAATCTGACAAATGATGCAGCTCCCACAGATGGAGTGCATCTTCCTTTACCATGAAAGCATCCTATTATTTGAAAACATTAACAGCCATATGATAATTTGCCTCTAATAGCTATTTTTCATAACTAAGCTTCTTAATCCATTTGGTATATGAACAGAAAATAGAATTACTTGCGGAATATTTATGATAATCCTTAAACTGGGCATAAATAGCACAGAAATTATTAACTCCTAGGAAAACATCAAATTATGAGAAGGCAGCAAAATGCTTAGTAAAATACACAGTCTAATACTTTAAACTACATTAACACAGCTGCACATGACACACAACTTCAATACAAATCAATCAAAGCATTAAAGGAGGTCATGTTGTGTGGCCTGTTTGGATTTCTCTAATGCAAAACAAAGGGCACTCCCCTGCTTCCTTGCCCCCACCAAAAATCCTGTTTGGGGATGATTACATAACCAAGCCTAAAGTAATGTTTCTCTAGTCCTTCCTGAACTTCAGCAAAAGCATCTCATGGAGAAATTCAACGCACCTTCCATGTCCAAAACATTTCAAGCTCCATTTGCTGCAGAATGCTGATACCCACCATTACCTGACCTAATTGAGAATCATTATGTGCAGCTGGTACTAAAGGTCCCCTGTGATCTCTAAAGCTCCTCTAACACCTCCAGGAGAAGCAGCACCCAGAGAGAGTGACTGGTGTACATACCTCTCTACTAAAATATAGACCCAGGAGAGATCCCAGTGTATTGTTCTGAAAGAGGGCGAGTGGACATTTAATGACTCTGCTTTGAACGTATTCAGGGGTTACTGATACAAAAGTGGATAAGATTTTTTTTTCCATGGATATTAATAATTTACATTTAAACACTTTACCTTTTGTTCTATTTTAGGTTGATGACTCATATAGTCATTTGAGCTTTCTTGAATTTAATGCACAAGAACAAATTTTCTTAGTTGAAACCTGCAGAATGCAGGTTTGTTGTTACAGTTTTAGGTGCTTAAATAAAACACCTGCAGGAAAATGTAAAGTAATTAACTTTCTCTAATTTCAGTAAGAACTCCTTTAATAAACACGAATTTTAAGAGGAATAAAAATTAATACAGAACATCACAGTCTTACTTAAAATATAAACTGAGTTGAGAAAACAATGAGCAAGAAATAGCAAGTTTTTCTACCAATATTATCAGGTATTACAGAATGACACAAAACCTGGGAAGTGTTTTGTTTTCAAAGAAGGTGATAAAACTGCTCTAGTTTAAAGGAGTGAACTTGATATACATCATATATTGCAAGTAGCCTTTTCAAAATGCTTACAGAGATTGAGAACAAATAGAAGGCATTTTAATAGCATTTAACAGAGAGAAAAACTTATCTGGTTTTGATAGGCTTTTGACAGAACTGAGTATTCGAATTCAGATGCAGTCAAACAAGGTTGAAAACACTGGATTTAAGTAACAAAGAGACAACAGAATTAAGGCCCTTAAAACACAAAGATATCTAAATAAATCAGCTGTTTCACAGGCAGCCCTAGGCAGCACTAGGCAGCACTAGGATTTAAGTTGTGCATAATGTGCCCCTTTCAAAACCCACTAATATCAACTGAAAGACCCCCCCCTGACAAAAGAGGTCAAATCAGCCAGCAGTCATGGTACTTCACTCAGCATTAGCAGCAAATAACAGAGCAGCACAACTGAGATAAAGACATAATAACTAAAAACTCCATTTTCAACTAAATCAAACTTATTGAGGCACTGAAAGAAAGGGTCTGGTCAAAAAGCAGTGCTGATATTGGCAGTCTCATTCCACACATTCAAACAAATCCCCTCCCTTCAGTAAGGGAACATAGAGAGGGCTTCCCTCAGCCACCCAGACTTTTCACGCTCAGGTTAAGGTTTCACTCAGGCCCAATGAAAATCAACCTAGCTTTTGGTTTTCCTCCCAAACAGAGTGAAATTGATGGGGTTGTGATCAAGAGTGCTCCAGGCTGGGATACAAACCTACCTCGAATCCTACAGTCCCTTTAACCCCAGGGTGATGAAACAGCAGTGCCAACCTGTGACTCATTCAGAAGCACTGCACAGCCCCAGTGCCACTGGGCTTGGTGGCATCCAAGCTGGTGATGGCCAGTGTGCCCTGCCACAGGCTCTGCCCCATTGCCACGTCTGGCAGGAGGCAGAGCTCTGCACACCCAGAACAGCAAGCAGCCCTATCCTGCAAAGAGACATTACCCCATCAGCAAGGACGTTGCACTAAGAGCTGCTATTCCTGCTATTATTTGCTTGGGTTTTTCGCAGCATATTGAGGGTCCTAGATCTGCATCTCTGTTGTTCCTGCTGTAAAAATTAGAGTAGAACCAGCACATTAACAGTGGGCCATAGACAACAGAAACACACAAATGTCTGTACTGGAGACAAAATTAAGTCTCTTGCTGTCAAAGTGAAAAAGCACAGAACACCTGAAAAAACCTCACAAGTTTATCACTGCTGCCAGCTGTCCAAGGCATTCGGCATATACACAAAGAGGCTACCTAGACTCTGAGACTGCTATAAAAGTAGAAAAAATAAGTACTCATCTTTGCCCTATTACTGAAAAGAGAAAGATGAGGGAGTAAATTATGGATCACAGTGGAAGCCACTGAACTCATTACACCAGCAAACAACTTCCCTCAAGCTTTGCCTAAGTGTTATGGGAGAGAGAAGCACTGTCACAAACGACAGGGAGAACAACAGAGAGAAGCTTTCTGGAACTCTCCGTGGTCACACTGGCATTGCCTATACTGGAAGAAATACAACGGTATTTCAGAACACTGGTAAGGGGGAGGATAGAAGATGTCACGATGAGCAGTTAAGCAGTAGGGATCACATCTATACTGGGTAAGATATGACAGGTCAATCCTAGAAACAAGAAAGGAAAGCAGAGATTAGTTTTGTTTAATGTCATATGGGAAAGAGCAGACTTAGAACAAACTTTAAAAATTGCTCTGAATACAAAACTAGAGACAGTCTGTTTCAGATAAGAGAAATACTGACTGTCCTGTTCCTAGCCACTGACAGAGCAAATGGCAGTGATGGAGACATAAATCTGACACCAAAGTCTTTAGTCATCTCAAATCTACACTGAAAAACAAACTATGCCTCTCAAGCAGAAATACTCAAACTCTGTAGGCCTACTTGTGAGGAGTTAAGACACTGGTACTTCCTGCTTGCCAGCACCGGGCCAGGTTGTGCTGCAGTCCCCAACCTTCTCAGGCTGTCTGTGGGCTGCAGAAGCAGAAACGCAATGCCAGTCATGGTGCAGTTTCCTGGATGCCTCCCAAAAGGAGGCTGCAGTAAGGTGGGAGGTTGGTTTCTTCTCCCTAGTAACAAGCAGTAGGTCAAGAGGAAACAGCCTCGGGTTGCACCAGGGAGGTTTAATTTAACGTTAGAAAAAAAAAAGTCCTAGGTGGAAAGGACTGCCCAGGGAAGTGCTGCATCACCATCCCTGGAGGTCTCTGTAAGACATGTAGATGTGGCTCTTAGGGACAGGGGTTAGTGGTGTACCTGGCAGTGTTAGATTTATGGCTGCACTTCTTCAAGGTCTTTTCCAACCTAAATGATTTTATGATTCTAATTCCAAGCCTTGCTGATTATTTTCATCCATTAAGCCTCAATACAGAGTTAAAGAACAAAGAGCATCACAACAGAAATTATAATGCTCTTGCACCTGACCTTAGAGCACTTTCAAAGGCAAAGACAAGGTACAGGGCGTTTTCCACAAGTATTATGCACCATGGATAAAACCTATGCTAGGTGGCTGTGCTTGTAATTTTCATGAGAAGTTATGTGAATGCAGCAAGGCACAAGGTTGACTAAGTATGCTACTTTTGCTTTTTAATTTTCCAAAAATTTTAAAAAGAAGAAAGAAAAATTAAAGAAACACCACCGTATACCCAACTATAGAAATGGTACAGGGAAAAAGTTATTTACTTTTTCTAAAGGGTTTTTTGACCCCCACAATTTTCAGCTTGTTTATGTGCTCTTCTACCTTTGTGAAAGTGAAGCCATGTGACTCAGCACATTACACTTCTCTACAGTTCACCTCATCTACTGGGACACAATTTGCAGTTCCGTTAGATGAAAGAGGAGTTCAGAAGAAAAAGGATGGAGTTGTTAGCAAAAACTGCTAAGCTAATTTTTGCCTGCAGCAACGTTCATAAATCTACTGCAGGCTAAGTCTTAACTCTTTCACCTGCAAAACTAAGGCAAGAAAACTGTTTTCTAGTCCCATTCAAAACAAATGAATCATGTTCTCTTTCAAGTTTCTTAGAAGTGCAGTTCATGAGAAATATGCCTGCAACAGCAAATGAAATTTAGCAAAGGTTTTACATAAATACACATGTCTATACTTTTACCTAACATGACAATGCTTCTGCAAAATGAAAGAAAAGGAGCTGTTAAAATATAAAGTAACTTATAATCAAATTACTTGTTTCTCCACTACAGTGAATATGCTGTATTTAATAAAAAGTAAAATGCTAAGTGAAAAACAACTCACTAGAACTCTTGGTCTTTACTGATAGGCAGACAGCCTGTGGGTTGTTTGATCCAGTCCTTTTCATCCCATATCGAATCATATCAAGGCACAGCCTTTTTGCTAATACTCATTCATCCCTAAAATCTGTTGCTTTGTTTCACTGTTCTTTTGACTAAAAAGGAATTGGCAAGAACTGCTTTAACCACACATTCTAAAATAGTTTCAGTGAGGTTTTCAGTCTTGCTTTTTGAGAAACCCTGTGTTCTGATTCTTAGTTCAAGCAATTCAGTGGTGATTGCACGCCAGCACCTGCTCAGAAGTACTGTCAGATATGAAAATGCTGCTCTCAGAGAAGACTGGTAATGGTCTTGTACAGGTTTGATGGTGGGCATATCCTGGACAAAGGATCCCATGGCTTTGACAAGCAGTTGATATTCTGGGGATATTCCAGTTTAAAGATAGTATTTTTATAATCCATATCCTCAGAAAAATCTGAAATCTTGAGAAGGCAGCCAGGCATTAAGATGATGAAGGTTTTATTAGAGAGGCATTCTGAAAGGAAACCGCTGCATCCCAGTTGTGCCTATGTGACAGTACTGGGAAGAGGAAGGTTTCTATGCAGTTACTCCTCAACCTTGGAAGAGTAAAGGCCAAAGAGTAAAGCTCTTTAGAAGAACAGGAATTTGACTACATATTTTCACACCTGGATCTGTTTCTAGTTACCTTAATTATCTGAAGGAAAAGGAAAATAAGAGAAACAACAACTTTATCAGAACAGCAACTTCACAGGTGCTTCTACTGTTACGGGGGGGAACAGCCCAGTTCCTCCTCCCTGGGCTCCCTCTGTTGAACAGCAGAAGAAAGAACCAGAGGTGGTTATGTTCTCATTGCTAATACCGACCCAACGAGCTACCAGAAAACAGCACTGTCTGCTCACGTTTCTGTGACAAGCTGTATGCACTGCCCTCTTTGTTTCTTGGGATCCTTAATTTCCAAAGTAAGACTGTCAAAACCCAGCAAGAACAGACAAGCATTTCCTTCCTGGGAAGAGCAGCAGAGCTCAACAGGAGGCACTGGAAGCCAGCACACCCTAGCAGAGCTGCAGATAAATCTTGTGTTTCTGTTCCCTAGTTACAATACCAAATGAATGTGTCTTGTTGCTCACTGCTGAGACTAAGCCCTTGGCTGACTCTCTGCTCATGGAGCAGTTCTGGGGATTGACGCAGACTGCAGAAAACTACTACAAGAGAAAACAGTGGCAGAAGTAGCACTGATCTGTACATCTCTTTTGCTGGTTTTTACCATCTTAAGCTGCAGCTGCCTCTGCAGAAACAGCACAGATCACTCAGCTGTTGTCACTTCTTTTTTCCCAAGTTTTAAGTACATCTTCCAAGAAACACCACCATCTTCGTGCATAGCCCCTTTAGGTTCTGGCAAAAACAACCCAAACTGAAGCTATAGCAAATCTCCTTCAGTGCAAACACAAAACTGAAGAGACTGGGGAAAGAAAAACCAGAACTCTGAGACAGAAGCAGCATTGCTTGTGCTCTTTTGCTTCAAGTATACAGGAGATTATTCAAGTTATGGAAAACTGAACTTTTAAGTCTTTCCCACTAACCTTTCTACCATCTGTTTCTTGATTCTTCCTGTGTTTTACGGTCACCAGTGTATTGGTTACTGTCATCCATGGCAGTCTGACTGCTCTAAACTGTCTGTCAAAATCACACAGGGGATCCAAAACAAGACCTTCCTCGAGGCACCCAGTATATTCTCCTCTAGTTTCCCCCTCTACAGTACTTTCTGTATTCATCTGTACCACCTCAGTTGCTAACACATGAGTATTTCAAACACGCTACAAAGAGCCCTCAAATTTTCCCTCACACAAATGTAGGAGAAAGATCATGATCTTCACAACAATATGGATTTAGTTTACACCTAGGCAAATTACAAGCCAATCAAAACGAACACTGACACTGTAAAGTTAACTTCACTAATTCTCTCTCAGTACACCTTATCTTTCTGTGCCAACCTTTCTTCCTATGCCCCCCTCCTTGCCAAGAACGCCAAGCTCTTTGGTCAGACTCTGCCTCTTATTCACTGAATTGTCCTTTACTATCAACTGTTCAGGAACAGTCTCAATAGTTATAAATGGCCTCATGCTGTTGTAAGAAGCTAAGATGTAATTTGGAGTTGGCGTCTTGCATTTTCTTTGGTTTCCTCTAGAAAGGTGAAATAATTCTTTGAACCAGTTTTAAGCAGAAAGACAAACTCATTTTCTGTGACCTGCCGAGGCAACTTGGGACATAAAAACTGACCTTGATTCCCCTCCTATGTTATTTTCTTCAACATGAGCAGCACTTTCAAAACTTCTGCTAGGGTGGGTTTTCTGAAGGAGCAGGATGTTGTGCAGTCAGTGGTAGATGGGGTACTGATACTCAGCAGGGATGAGGCAGCAGGGCCAGCAGCCCCCAGCTGCCAGGAGCACGATGGAGCAGCACTGCCTTTGTGCGCTGTCCTTGGGCACACCCACCCACCAATACAAACAAATTCGGAAACTACTGCCACCCTCACTCAGCCACGTGTCACTGAACTGCCTTTGGCTTGGCCATTCAATCAAAGGGAAGGAATTTAGCTGCACTGGCTTTCTTGGCATTGAGCTGCTTTGTCGGGGAAGAAAAAATTTACTGCTTGTTCTGGGTGGCAAACACAAAATTCCTGAAAGAATTACATCTATTGTTTGAAGAGCAGGAGCAAAACACATCTTATCGGTATTTGCACATTGAGTGGTTTGGAAGATTTTGATCTCTAGCTTAGTTTTAATTAATTTCTTTATCTAACTCAAAGCCACCCAGGTAGTACAACTTTCAGGTTGGCTGGAGAGTAGGAACTGTAATTACTGAATATATAACGATTTTTGATTCATTCTATTTCCAATTACATTTTCACCCTCTAACTATAAATGAGGAGTGTGCAAACAAACTGAGTCTACAGCTCAGTAGAGCTGTATGTATGTGTACAGTATTTATCCCTGCAGGCCACATATAGTGTAATAAAAAACTGACCTAATTCCACTAATCTCAAAGGAAAGACCCTTATTAACCTTCATGGGCTTCCATCAGCACTTGAAACAATTGTGTTTAGATGAATTGGGCAATGTTTTCCTTTTCATTCCAGTCTAACTCATGCTTTTCATAACTATACATGTATTTTGTGTTCAAAAATAATAAAGGCTGAAGGATAGGACAGTTTTACTGGAAAATCTAAACAAGGCTTAGCCAGCTGTACCTTTGAAACCACTCTTTTCTGTGGTTGCAGGTAACCATTACTCAGTGAAAAAATGTCATTCAAGTCAATTTCTATCTAGGTACCAAGTTCAGGATTCTGCACAAATACCTTGTAGGCATTTGTCCTCTTTCACTGAAATAAATTTGCACTGACACCTAAAAAAGCCTACCATCTGCTGGGAGCAGGTGAACACTTATTATTCCTTACCTGAGATGAGCAGGCATTTAAAGTTCATTTTTCTCTGAATGTTCTTCAGGTTCCTTTGGTTAGAGAGCAAAGCAAAGCCCATGTCACTGAGAAGGTCAAGAGCTGTCCAGTGAATACTCTTAATATTAGCAGAATAATTGGGCCTAGAATATAATAAAAAGTCTGGCACAGACAGAAAAAAAAAAAAGAAAGCTAAGAAAATTTCACTCTACTTTTCTCTACTACCTGTGGAAATAAGTCTCAAAGGTGTCAAAAATTATATAACTGAACCCAAATGTAAGATTTTCAACTTGAAGCTACCACGTGTGGGAAAACAAACTGTTTGCCTTGGGTCTTGATCCTCTTAATGAGATTTTTATCTGAAAATCTTTTCCTGTAAGGAAGTATCTACAGCTCCTGACTTAGCAATAATTGAGTAGATGCAGTCTCTATCAGCCTCCACTTCCTTATTCTGAATACCCTCAGTTCCCATCAATAATGTAGTTCCATCTGCTTTCGGTTGCTCTGCCTTGATTTAGGAGAGTGACATTACTATTGTCTTACACACTGTATCCTGAGGAAATGTAATTTGTCATCAAGGAAAAAAAGTAAATTTAAAGTCAATCCTGCATCAAAGTATCTCCAAAACGACACTGAGCCATGCCATCTGTGCAGAAGTGACTCAGAGCAGGGACCTGCGAAAGCTTTATTACTTTGCCACAGCACAGACTCCACAAGGCAGCACACGCCTGGTGGTGAGCAAAGAACCTAAAGGGGAAGCACTACCAAAAGCACATGGGAGGGCCACAGAAATGTCTTCTCAGTAACATTTAGGAAACACCAAAACATGGAACCTCTCTTAGGGAGAGAAGGAACCATATCAGAGTATTATTGTGAAGGGTTTGGTCCCTTCTGCAGTCATTGTTGAAAGTTGAAGTGTAGAGTATTCTTTAAGAAATGTAGCGACATTTTGGGTTGCTGAGACCAGTTCCCTTAAAAATTAGGGATGCTGGCCAATCTGAAAATGCATGAGGAACTCTTCCCATTTAGACAACCTGAATCAATCTTGCTGTAGGTAAGATCTTTCCCACATTCTATTAAGGCAGGTAATATTTCCTAATTACTCTTGCTGATATGAATAATTAGGACTTCATTGTTTTCATGAAAAGTTGCCTAATATGTGTGAGCAAAGTGAGTTAATGCCAATTAACCTACCCTTGAAGTGCCCTATTATCAAAGCACACGCTTTCAACACACGTTGAGATGCAGCCCCCGCCTTCGTACAGTCATTGACTTCAATGCCATGGAAAGGTTCCATTCAACAACAGGGAGGCTCAGACAGCATCAGCTGGCAGCAATCACTGAATGCTGCTCTGAACTGCATTTGGGCTTCCTACCTGTTACATACTCTCAGTGTTTTGTAATTCTCTCTAGGACTTTCTGATTAACATGGAGGTAAAAAGAATCTCTCCTTCTCCTGAATGTAAATGGTTCACTGTGGCACAGGTCCTCCCCACATTCCAGCCATGTGCATTAGTTATCACTTTCTATTGCAGCAGAACGGGGCAAGAACAGCCTTTATTAGCACATGGCAGTTCACCAAACAGTACATCTGTGACTGATTACCAAGTGAGAATCTGTGCCAGGTCACCACGATTTAGCATCCCACACTCAAAAATTCTGGTAGGAGATACTATGCAAAGCCTAGCCATTCATTTTTCATGAAAACAGTTTTTCATTTTATCATGTGTCTCTTCCAAGAGCGTGAAAACACGTGACTCTCGTAGCCCATCCTGATCTCACCACAGCTAAAGGGGCCTGTGAGTGAGTTCTGCTGAAGGGATTCACTATTCCTAGCAATGAAGGACCAGAAGGGAGAAGTACATGAAAAGAGGTATGAAAGGCTACAAAAAAAGCCCTTTGGATTTCCAAAAGTTTTATTTTTCTGTGGCGCTGATGATACTATGCAAGAAGTCACATTTTTTCACTAAAATGCCGTTTTTAAACCACCTTTCTCAGGCTACACACAGCACTAGAAAACTCCACGAGCACTGCAACTTGAGGCCAAGATCCTGTTCTTCACGCTAATACAGAAAATGCCCCACATACATTTACCAGGCTCTGCCCTGCACCCTACCCAGGAACTATCTGAGCTACAGCCCACAGAGCCAGCAGAGCCAGCTGTGTCCTTATATATTATTCTGTTTTTAAAAATTACTTCTGATCTAACTGGTGCTCTCCAAATATTTCAAAAGAGACTAAGTAAATGTTCATTCATGCCATTCTAAAGTCCCCAGTGCAGGATGCTGGCAGTAGACAACACTACCAGGTGCTGAAAAAGCTCTGCCAGTTTCTCCAGTTGTTTCTAGACCTGCTCTGGATCATGTGCCATGTGTTGCCTTACACTGAATCCTCAATTTTGATTTCCTGCCTAATTGCTCAATTCAGCATTCATTTGCTAGCAGAGTCTGCCCTTTGCCAGGCTACCATGTGTTTTTCCATCATTCTGCTTCACTGGTAGAACTGGTTGAACAACAACAATCCAGAATTCACATATTTCCGCATCTAAAATGCCTAGTTTGGTCCAGAGAAATGTGTAAAGATCTTATAATACTAATTTTTGGTACATGTTTGCATTTGATTAAATACTCTTAAATATCTTCTCTTCTGCACTTCTTTCAGAAGGTGCTTAATTACTGTTCTCTAATGATCTCCAGCGTTTCTATCCAAATATGCAGCAATGGGCATTAGAAGCTGAGTTTGAAGCTGCTGTGGCCATGAAAGGCCCATTGATTGCAAGTGGAAATACACACTTTTACTGAGAAAAATGCTTGGTTCATCAAGTTCAAGCTCTTATTCCTGAAATTAGATAACCTGCAAACAGAACCAAGTAAATACAGAAAAGGAGCTCCCGCGTGCAGAGTGAGCAGTTCAAGCAGTCTCAGGCAAAGCTCCTTCCCTCAGGCTGAACCATGATGCCACAAATAGAAGCAATCTGCAGTTCAGATTGCAAACTAACCCTTAAACATGCCCTAAATTCCAGAGCCCTTCCAAACAAAAATCTGGGTGTGCACAGACAGAGATAGCCACACCAGAAGTGCTCACATACCAAGGCCAACTGAGGCACCAGGACTCTGGAGAGCCATGCTCAGTGTCCCTCCCAGGCAGGTTTCTGTGAGCCTATAAATAACCTGTTCCACAGTTTTATTAATTATGCCAGCCTTGAACCAAGCCCCTTAAATCCATCTTTCTTGGGATGACTAACCTTAGAGAAACTGCCTTGAATAAAAATGTGTGTATTTGACCATTTACTACTGGTAATCAAGCAGAAAATTGTGAGAGAGAAAGCAAGTGCAAATTGATATATCTCAATTAACCCTGAGAATAATGTGTCTCAATGAGTTTGCATATATTCAGCCCTTCTCTTTGTATAATTAAATGAAATATAAACTTTCTCCTACATAATTTGAAGATAGGAAGAATTCTTACCTGGACAGTCATACACCTAGTATCACTATTAACACCTTAATGCATAAAACGCTATTTATTGTGCTAAAAGAACTAACTACAATCACAGAACATTCATTTGCTATCTTGACGTGAGAAAACCCAGTTCATTTACTTCACCACTGTTTCCTCCATTTTCCTTATTCCGTATGTAGTGCTGAGAGAACCAGCTGAGATCATTGCAAGGCCAGTCTGCATCACCTTTGAGAAAGGTGATGGTCACTGGGAGAGAACTGGAAGAAAGACAAACATCACTCCTTTCTTCCAGGGCAAGAAGGAAGAGCCAGCAGCTACAGGCTGACCTGCCTCACCTCACTCACAGGGATGGTGGTGCAGCAAATAATCCTGAAAACCACTTCCAAACAGAAAGGACAAGAAGGTTTTTGCAGTAGTTAGCACGGACTTACAGAGGAGAAATTACATTTGAACAGAGTGATGACCTTCCGTGACAAGAAGGCTGGCTGGTGGACAACAGGGAGCCACCAGATACCGTGAGAGATGGACGAGCCTTTCAGCAGTGTCCCGTAACAGAAAATCCGGCTGGACACCAGTCATTAGCAGAGTACTCCAGAGTACTGGGACCAATACAGTGCACGATGGGAAAGCACTTCTATGAGCCTGCAGGTGCTACAGGGGGAAAAGGCACATGGGCCAAGATGGACCTTGAGGGGATGGAGAAATGGGCCCATGGGAACATGGTGAAGTTCAACTAAGTTCCCTGTACCTGAGGAGGAATAAACCCAAGCCAGCACAGGCCAGGGGGTCTGAATGGCTGGAAAGCAGCTATGCAGAAACACGAGCATAGCAGAAAGAGTCCACCAAAGTGCCACAAATATTATTAAGAATCTGGAACAGTGATCATAAAAAAAGAGGCTAAGAGAGCTGGGATTGTTCAGTCCTGAGGAGAGAAAGCTTCAGAGGGACCTTATCAACACCTGAGGAAGGAGAAAGAAGATGGACATAGATCCTTCTCAGGGACTAGGATGAGAGGCAACTTCCATTGAAATTCCCATTTAAAACATACAAAAAAGCTGCTTTAAGAGTGGTTCAACACCAGAACAGGTTGCCCAGAGACGGTTGTGAGGGCCTGTCCTTAGAGATAATCAGAACCTAAGTGACCGGGTTGAGCAGGGTGGTGGGACATCAATCTCCAGAGGTCTCTTCTGGCCCCCATGACTCTATGAAAAAACAGGCAATGGACAGCACATTAAGCTTTGTCCACTCAAAGAACGGCTGGAGAGTAAACAGTAAAGGGGACAGACCTGAACACAGCAACAGGAAAGTGATTTACAAAATAACATTTGTTCTGGCTGACACATCAAGCCTGGCATTGCTGCACTGCAGCCTCACAGCAGAAGCACCAGCCAAACCTCCCTTTCCTGCTGGCTGTTCTGTCAAAAGCAGAGAAGCTTCCAGCTAACTGAAAATACATCAGTGAATTGAAGTCCTTCCCTTCCAAACACAGAAGGTTGTTGTACAAAGAGGTGCTACGAAAGTATTTTATCTTTATCAAACATCTCCATTAGCTTTCAGTGAAATGTCCAAATGAACAAGAAGTCTCAAACTACTTATTCTCAGGGGCATCCTAAATCATAAAAAACCAGCCTCTGGCATGAAATTTTCAGTGTGCCTTCATGGTCAATTCACCAGCATTCAAACTGTGATACCACACTTAAACTTTAGTGCTATTCAGCACTGATTGCTCAACTGTTCCTTAATTCTTTGCACACACATATCCAATATATAAGTGAAATACATGAAATAATAATAAACACAGCTGCCCCTCCACACAGTGCTGCCAAAGGTCAGGAGACCGATCCCTCGCATAAAGCTCTACCAGGAGCACAATCTGCAGCCTCGAACGTGGGTTGCAGACAGGGAAAAGTTCATAGCAAGACTTTAAAGCTTCTTAACAAATATCAAAATTGCCTAAAATCAAAAGCCTAATTACAGGATATAACATCAAATATTCAAATGACTCTGCACTACTACGCAAAGAGAATTAAAAGGTTAAAAATATTTTGTCATTTTAATCTGAATTTGAAGAAGTTGGGATTTTTTTCTGTCTTACAGATCAGCTGGAAGCCTGCCAGGAAGGCTAGGAAAGAACAACATAAGGAGCAAATAAACTGAAGAAACAGTTGAAATATGTCGGAAGATTTTTTTTTTCCTTATTATTTCAATTAAGATAACAACTTACTCTGTTGTTTGTTGGTTGCTTTTCTTTTTTTTTTAATTCACTGCTTTTAAGTACTAGCCCATTTCCTCATGTGGTATCAAAATTATGAAATCTCCAGATTTAGATCTCCACATTTTGCTAAAAAATGGATGAAGCAGTAGACAGCTGCAATTACTGTGAGTTTTCCAACCCGGAACAAGGATTTGTGAACCTACCTGGTGACAAGTGACAGGGTTATAATGACAAAGCAACTATTTTTCAGAAGAATTCATACATATGTGGCATGCCACTGTATGACTATTCTGACAGATCTTTCTAAATTGGCATGTCATTTGGGACCATCCCTCGATGAGATTTACGCTCCTAACAGACAGATTTTTTACATCCCACTTCTTTCCCACAAAAATAAGTTTGGGTGAAGTGACAACCTTTAATGAAACAGCCATCTTTTCAAAAGTCATCACAGGAGTCAGTTAAATTTACAGCTGGTCCTGACTTAATCCTGACACTGTTAGAAAGTCATTAAAATGGGGAGACCTATCTACATATGGAGATTAACGCCAAGAGGTGAAAGCAAATGACACCATTGACTATGCATATGACAACAGGCAGTACCTCGGGATAAATGTCACGACGTCTTTAGAGACAGCCAGCGGGGCAACCATCTGTGATGGCTGAGAACAGTGGGAGAACACAGCCAGACCCAGCCCCAGAGAGGTTCCCCGAGGCCGGCGGAGGTGAGCAGCACTGCACACCCAAAGGCTGCAGGGTGAGACACAGCGCGGCCTCAGACCACTGCCTGCTCCAGAGGGGACGCTCAAGTGCTGTTTCACTTTCTGCCCTGAGCACTCCTGACTCCTCAGAGGGCAGAGGCACTGCTTGCTCTCAGCTGTCCGCTCCCATGTGCTGTCAGGGCTCCCTTATGGTGCTACAGACAGGCACAGCCTGTGCAGCACAACCCAGAAGCTACAAAAGTGGCAGGGAATTTTGCAGAGCACAGTACACCTGCATGCCCAAGCTGGGAGCACTCTGGGCAGTAAGCCCTTGCCTGACTCACGCTAAAATATTTGAAACCCTGTACTATTTTGGGTTGTTGCAGTTCATCAAAATCTGCATATCTTCCCACACTTACACCACAGAACACCTCCAAAACCCAGAGGAGAAGGTGACCTAGTCAGGGCAGGCACAGCTCTGCACAAATGCCTAATATGACACAAAACCAATGCCAAACTACACCTAACAAATTCACCTGGTGTACAGCTAATATGGCAAACATGTTAAACTAAGATAGTTCCGTTCTTTATGTTTCCAGTTCCTGGAGTATGCTAATGACACTGCCTAGCCCTGGTGAAAGTGTGTTTAATTCTGTCAGAGCAGGCTGCAATCCATGCACAAGTGAGTTAAATGCTTTTCCCCTGTGAGTCAAGCAGAGAGCAGGGTCACCCCTGCTCTGCTGCACTGGAGTCATCAGGACCCACCCCACCTAACGCAGCACTGAATCCCTCACCTGCAGCAGGGGATCTGCACAGTCCAAACTGCTCATGGAGAACTTCATGTTGAGTGCACTGCCCAGAAGTGCAGAGTACCTCACCACAGAGAGCACACTGAGACTTGGGTGCTGTCCCAGCTGAATCCCAACAAGGGAAGTTCCCTGCTTTTCTGCAGTACAGCCTAGAAACAGTTAAGCAATTCCACAACTCTACGATCTGCTCTGTTCACAGTGTCATTTTCTTGTCACTCCTAAACACTGTGAAGGTGTCACAAGCCTTCTGCACACACAGCGTAGTACTGTGCTAAAGATGCAGAAATGCTCACTGGCAAGTAAAATGACACACACACTCACACCCTGTTGTTTTGTGATTTTGTGTTTGTTGCTCTGCCCCCCCCCCTTGCCCTTGCTCTCTCTGACCATACAATCACAGACAGTGTCCAGCATGGCAGGTGAGTGTTTCACGCTCAGGACTGGTTCCATCCATCCCACTCTGGCTGAGCTTCAGCACGTCCCACTACAGCAGAGCTGTTATTCTAAGGGCTGTTGTCTTCCTTCAGAGTTAACTATGATTTTAGAGCAGGAAAGCTCCCTGTGCTTCTGACAAAAGGCTATATTTAGGATTGGCACTAAAAAGTGTAAATAGACATATTATAGAGGCAATTTATTAGGTAATAAATCCCAGCAGTTTAAAAAAACAAAATAAAACCCCCAAGAAAAATCTGATTTTGACAGTTGTTTAACCCACAAAAATGTTTCAGCACAGAGGACTCTCACTGCCTACCCACCAAAGCATAAATGATTCCTTTTTTAAATACCTTGACAAAAGTGGAATGTAAAGCTCATTATTTGCATTAGGAGGCCTGTTGCCTTATGCTTCATTGAATTTGAAGACTGAATTGCCCATATGAATGATCTCCAGTAAAAAAAGATCACTATTAAACTTTCCAGTAGATTAATAATGCTAAAGAATGCTGTTAATTTTCCAGTACTAGTCAAGAAAAATGCATCGGGTTCCAACTAGAAATTGCGAAAGCAAATCCTGACATGTGAAGGAGAAAGAGGAAAAAATGTAGATCTGCATAATTCAAACACACCAACACAAGACTTGTTTTGCTCCTTTTAACAAAGGTGACAGGGATAGAGAAGTTTCAGAAATTCCCTAGCCAAGACAGATGCCTTGAAAACCACAAGCTATCAATCCTGCAACTTCTGTGAGCTGCTGAAGATACAATCCAGGTAATAGTCCTGCTCACTGTCATGATCCTGCAAGGCCATGAAAAGAATAAATTAAAGTCTGCACATCTTCAACAAACCACACAATAAAACTGATCTCAAGTTTAATGGACAACTTCAATGTTGAGCTTGACCATACACAAAACGAAAAAGTTACCATCACACAGTGCCATCGTAGCAGTCATCAGTCTCATGGATTTGGCAGAGTCCTTTAAACACAAGGAACTAATCTATAGAATACTGACCTTATATTATGCAAGTAAACCAAAAGATAACAAATATTTTAAATTTAAGTAGATTTGAGCCAGGAAATACAGATTTGAAATATAGATATGACAAGCACTGGTCATATTCTAAAAACATACCTTTTTATTTCTTGGAGATTCCAATACATACTCATCCTTATTTTCCTGGATTAATGGTTTAGAAGTGAGTTATCTCCTCAAACAGCTGAGCTGTAATTATAAACGGCTGCCAACCCTACCACCTGCATAGGGAGAACAGGAAGGGGCTCAGACACCTGAGAATGGTCTCCTCCAAGGGACCAAGGAACTTAGCCAAGTTCTTGACTTGCTGCAGACAGGCACCAAACTTACCCAGAGCAAAGGGGCTGTTCAGGTCCCAAGCATCCGCTTTGTGCTGAACAGATGCAGTGACCTGAGACCCCAGAGAGACTAAGAAGTGACCTAAGAATGCAGTCGCCCCAGGCATTCCCATTTCATTATTTTGTTTGGTTTCCAGAGGCCTGGTACTCACTTTATTCCAAAAATGCCCAGTTGGAAGCATATGAGAAGCAGCACCTCAAAGCCAGCAAAAATAGTCTGATGGGCTAGAAAACACTGACATCTTTCCCCAGATGAGAACAGTTTCTTGAAAAGACTCTGCTGCATGTTCATAAACTCCCCTTCTCTAGCCAATTTCCCTGCCCCCTGAAAGTCATATTTAAACAAAAGAAAATTTTACTGGGATTTTTATTGTCTATGTTCCCATTATCATCAAAGTTATTAGATTTTCTAGAATACCTTTTATTGCCACTGGTGAGAAGGCAACCCAGCTCACATTACTAGGCATTTTATAGCTCTCTGTTGGGAAAACACAAGGTTTCAGACACAACTATTGTACTTATTTATGCAGAAAATTGGTATTTTGGGTGAGGCCTTTTTATCATAGTAACACATTACAGGCCTTGGAAAGTTAAATTTATATAGAAAACTTTTATAATTTTAAAAAAATCTTTTTTGTTGCAGTTGTATATCACTGTTGTTCACAAACTTATGAAAATCACTAAGTGCTCTGATTATAGATTTCTATGAATAACCCTATTTAGATGATGTACTGACACCTATCTTTAAAGCCATTTCTAAGTTGCTACTATTTTTAAACATTGATCTGAAAGTTTCATTAATAAGCTGAGAGATTGGTATATACAAGCTAGAGAAAATGTACAACAGAATAAATATGAATCAGAATTCGAGAGTATTTTGAAGCTCAAAAGAATTGAAAACACATTGTACCCTGAAATGGGGGGGGTTTATGCTTTGATTCCTTTTAGATGGTTTTCTATAGTCTTTTAATTTTTTTATAGTGTTTTCTAAAAATGAAGTCAAGTCAAAAATAATAGTTGTATTTAGTAGCTTCACATTCTAGAAGGGCTACAAGTTAAGGACTAACGTTAATTATTAATTGAATGCTAAGGTGTAATTGTCATCCTTTTATTCAAATATTCCACAGTACTGTGAAATTATACAGTCAACTACAGCTCTGATATCGTGGTACCCTTTTCTCCCTGCAGCTCAAATCCGTGAGACATTCCCCTCCCTAGTTCAAAGGCAAGGCTGGCTGCAGGGCCAGAACTCTTGAAAGCAACACTCCTGCTGGATTTCTACTTTCTTTGCTTGGCTCTCAATTCCCCCAGGCTTCACGATCCTTTCCCAATAACCCATGGGGGCAATTAGAACAATCTTAATTCAACATAGATAAGACATTTCCTGCCCTGCCACTCACGCAAGCACAAACATTTAATATACTTCGGATATATGGAGGGCAATTCCAATTCAATACTATAATCTCTGCAGAGAATCTCCAGTGCTAAGTAGCTCAGGATTCTAAAAGGGCCTGGTCAGACTGGCTAACCTCCAGCCACCTCAATTAACTGTAAAAGTGAAGTACAAGTAGTGCAATACTCAGGGAAAATATTGCAAGAAACCAGTGACAAAAGGTTGTTTCAAGAAATCTGGAAGAACTGAAAAGGCCAAGTACAGTTTAGACCAGTCAAAAGCTTACATTTAGCAACCCAATTTTTCCAAATATGTTTTTTTGGATGCTGTCTGTAGCACTAAAATCTTTTTCAAATGTCTTTATATAAAGACCAAACCAACCAGCAACACACAGATAACTCAGATGCGATATTGTATTAGTCAGCCTTACTGTAAATGCAAATGCTTGACACAAATCCCTGACTCCTGCAAAGAATGCAGCCATGATCTGGGAGGATTTCTGCATCCCTTGCAGCAGGCTGTCAGTTACTCAGGTAATACACTTAAGTCTGCCGTGCAAATTGGCATCGCAGAGCTTGTAGTCCCTCAGAATATATGTGACAATCCTGGAATATCTCTGCTCATTAATTGAATGCTGTTTGGGATTTTACATTTGTTAAAGGTTTCAAGAGAAAATGTAAACAGGGAAGACATTATAGCTGATAAAATGCTAAGGCAGATACTCAAAGTAAAGACTGTCAAGTCACAATGTCACAGTAAGTCACAAAAGCACAGTCACGACACAAAATCTCTTTCCAAGAATTAAGTGCTGTGAAATTCTCATACCATGACCATGCTTCTGTGATATTCTTTGTGATAAAAACAGTGTCTGTGTTACATTAGCTACAGCATTCTCAAAGCCCACCCATGAGCATGCTTTCAAATATGCGATGCCTAAAATGCCTAAGGCGGCAAATTGGATGATTCTTAAAAATCACAGAATAAAATCAAGTTTTCTCCAAAGAAGCTACGAGGAAACCAGGAGACAGCATATAAACTACATGGCCAGTGAAGGCTTTGCAAAGCTAAGCCTATTGTATCAAAAAGGGGTCCATACCCTCAATCACATCATGCACATGGGGCAGGGGGGTGAAAAATGTCAGTAGATTTTTTTTCCTGGTGTTTAAGTATACTTGAAAGCCAGAAATAATGCTTTGATCTTCCTCTAAGCACAGTGTACGCCCACGGACAGAAAGGTACCACTGTGCTGCTGTGAAAGCCTCCCTGACCTTCTGAACTCAAGTCCCCATGCTCTGAATCACTTAAGTTGGTACTGAAGAGCTCTACTGAATCAGGTGTGCGGGTTTGAGTGCCAGAATTCTCATCTACCAATTTCTGAGCAATTCTCCCACAGACACCCACTGGGCTACTTCTGCAGGAGGTTCCGCGTGAGCCTCACAAGCTCAGCACTGTCAGCACTCGAGCGGTCTTGCTCTACAGAACAACCCAACACTCGTGGTGTCAGAGTTTCTAACTATGGAAAATGACAAGCCTGCCCAGCTCGAGGAGTTTGCCTTCTCTTTATAACTGACCTCGGTCAAAAACATTCTGAGACACAAAAAAAGCAGTGGCACAGCTTCTGTCACAGGGGACCATGGAAAGCAGATGGCAGAGTCCATCTTTTTGGCACACAATGCACAAATAGGGCTGGTACAGCTCTACAAATTCCAGGTGCTTTATGCACTGCCTCGGTATTGGCCTGCAGCCTGTTGCACTCATGAACTAGGCCTTCATTAGCATGTAACACTTCATATATATATATATCCAGGTATCTATTATATACACAGAGAAATCTATACAAAATATGAAAATATTGTTGTGATTTTATCCATTTTTAATTTCACAAATGCTTCTTTTTCAAGACATGTAGGCAAGATGGGATGCTACCAAATGTGGAGAGCAGTTCAACTACTGCTGCTCTCATTGATGTGTCTACTTCAAAAAAAACAAACAAATGCTTAATTTCTCACCTCTAGCCTCAATACAAATAAATAGCACAACATACAATTTGAAATATATTTTCAAGATGTATTTGGGGATACAGAAATGACCCACCTGTTGATGACAGATTCAATCCATCTCATCATATAATGCATTTAGTCTGGTGAACCAGTTCTGTATCAGAAAAGCTCTCACATTTTGATTTGTTAACATATAATGATTTTCACGATCAAGACTGCTCTAAGTCAACAAAGAAGTAATTACTTGAATGATTATTCTACCAATTGCTCAGCTACTCAATAGAAAGGGAAGTAATTACTAAAATAATTCAACCATCACCGAAGGACTGATGGACATGCATAGGTTGGAAATACAAAATATAATTTGTAAAAATTATATGCTTAATTAAAGAATGAATAGTTAAGATATGTTTCAAATTCCATGCTGTTTAGTTCCTCTAAAACAACTGCTCTCAGAAATGCAACACTAACTCCATCAAAAAGGAAAGTCCAATAGGCACAACTTGGCAGTCGGCACTGGTATTTTATTCCCACTGTAGGAAGTACCTACAACTGGAAACCAAAATGAATTTTTATGATGGAAATTCAGACAGAAAGCACACTACTGAGGCTCTCTGCAGATCAGTCTATAACATTCAATCTAGAAAGATACACACAGCCAAGGAAAAAATATTTCCAAGGTTAAAAAAGAAACAAATAAACGCCCACACAAATAAAAGACACCCTGCGTGTGATCAGTTCATTTCTTTTTTCTTGATGAATACAAGACAGACTAAAAGAAAGAATGAAGAACAGAATTCACAATACTGTTCCAAAGAGAATTGTTGTAACAGCTTCTCTGCAGCTGTTTAAGGACTGGTGTTGTTTGGGGGCTTTTTGGTCAAGTTTTTTAATTATTACTTCCCCAGCATTGAAACTATGGATTTTAGGTGAAGTAGACAAATTCCAAGACACTGTATCAAGTATGAAAAGAAAGTGCACTGTTTATAAAGACAATATGGTATAAATATTAGCAGCCCTGACCAGTAGCTGCAGAGCTACCGAGCTGTTTTATTCCCTGAGGGGGAGCAGACAGCAGCATCAGCAAAGCCTTGGTAGAAGCCTCTGCGGAGCTGGGTGGCCTCTGCGTAGGCAGCCCACTGACTACCACATTCACAGGGTCCAGGATCATTAAACCTGGCCATCACAGCCAAACCTCACCAAACTGGAGCTCTCTGCAAAGGCACACCTTCCACTGCAGACTCTGCTAGAACACGACCTGAAGAGGCCTCAGACTGGGAAAAGGAACCTTTAACTCGGCAATGCCCATAAGCAGAACACGTCAGAATAATCAAATAATGGTTTCAGTTTTGGTGAGCTGCAGAAGTCAGCAAACCAAGCTTCTCTGTTTATCAATTCAAGCTGCCAGCAGTCAAAAGCACAGGCTAATGAGGCTTTAAAATGCTCCCTATTTACTTCCTGGACCAAAGATGATCCTTTTTATCCTCAGTTTCCCCTACAATCATTTAATATAATTAAAATGGGGAATCTTTCCATTTTACATCTTATTTAATGCCTTTTTTTTTGTCACTTACTACATGCTAGGTTTCAGTTTGAGTGCAGAAGCTTTTTAGAGCTATTTTTGACTCTCTATTCTAGGACTTCTCCATACACATTAGAAAAAAGGAAAAGATGAGTAATTTTACCCAAGGACCCCCTCATTTAGTTCAGCACAAAGTTAACATAAAAAGATCTTCCAGGAAGGTGGAGAAAGATTACTTGGAGAGCTGCTCTGGAACAATGCTTTTAAAGAGTTCCCTTCCTCCTCTTGACTTTTCACTCTCTCTTTAACAAGTTAGGTCAGATGTAGAGTCCTCAGTAGAGCAGTTGTACAGCTGCCCCTCACTATTAGGCCTTTCATGGATTGCTCTCCTGTGGAGCTGCCAGCTTTTGAAGGAGCAACCTAGTCATCAAGGGTAAGATTTCCATCTAAGAGCTCCTCCAGACTCAGAGGCTGATTGATTTCCTCCTCTGTGAGGTCCTTAATGGCATTGGCATAGAGTACTCCCAAGGCATTAAGAGTCTGAAGGAAGCATGCTGACTAAAGGCCTAGTTCTATTGTGCCATCAGCTGCAAATCCTTCTCCTCTCCCTCATATCTTCCTAAAAACCAGGAAAGCCACTAAATCCAGAGTTCCATCTAACCATGGGTTGGTGAGACAGATCTTTGCTCACATGGGCAAATCAAGAAATTGAAATTAATTACATAAAATGAGCTACTAAAACCAGTTCTTCATCAATTATTTTTGGCAAGTTCTAACAGAACAAAATAAATAACAGTACTTCTGAATATCAGACAGGGGCAGTTACACAACTATTATACAGGAGAGTTTAATTTTCTGGTCTGCACTTTGGAAACGTCGATTTAAAGCAAGATCTGAAAGTTCTATGGGATTCTCACAATTCCCCATATTTAGCAAAAGCTACTGTAAAAACTAGGATACTCTCAAGCTTCCAAATTTTCCCCTCTTTAAATTGTTCTTTGAAAATCATTTCTCATTCTGACCAGGTGCTGCCCTCTGTCCCTCCCTTCTTCCCCTCTTCAGACCCATCACTAAAGCCTCATTCAGCTGCAGCACCTCTGGGAGGAACTCATGAACCTCCATCCATTGGCAGCCTCCCACCCTTCTGTCCAAACTGAGGTTTCACTGCATCTCCCTGAGAACAACTGGATACCCCCTTGGCTCAGCATGGCAAATCCTCAGCTCTCACCTCTCTGTGCAAGGCTGTCCCACCACCTGCTTTAGACATCTGACAACAGGACCAGCCTTCCCATGATCACAGGGGCAAAACCTGTGCTAACCCACATGGAAATACAGGAATATGGAAGTGGCATCATAGTCTCCAACAAATAAAGGTTTTCAACACAAACAAGGAGCCTCTTTATTTATAGACACAGCCACTATTCTGAAAACAGTAAACTTTTTGTTTCCTAAGATGGCAAATTTAGACTACACGGCACTTCAGCAATCCTATCACTTCACTGGCAACACATGATTCATTAATGGGTTCATCTCCATCTGTAAAAATCTAAGGCAATTAAATAGGAATTGGTGTTTCTCCAGCTAAAAATAAAATGGAAGTGAGACAGTGACTGGCATTATTTATATCAACAATTCTACTGCAATGATAATACAGCAGCTTTCACATGCAAATATACATATATTTGAATTATTTAGGATGGATCAATATAAGGAGCTTAACAGATTTCTTTGCTTGTGCTCAATCTTTTGATTAAGAATCTTAGGAAAGCTGCCTCTCAAAGCAATTCTTTTGGACTGTGAAATGTCATTACACTACACTGAAAATATTCTTGCCACATATAAAAGAAACAGCAAGTGGTTATTAAGACACATAAGCAGCTTGTTATGAAAAAGTTTACTCAAATCAGCATTCAGCAACACACTAAATCTAAATGAATAACAAAGATGATTGTTTGAACGTGTAAATGTTGTGAAGATACTAAAACTTTCAATAGAGGAGAGGATCATTTCCACAAGCATATCTTTTAAAAACCAACCCCATGAATAAATAGGAATCTACAATAACATGGTTCTTAGCACACTTAAAGTAACAAAGCACCATCATAATGGGCTGGCTCCCACTGCTGGTGTCTCAGCACATGCAGCAATGGTTCCCATCCAGGGTTAGACAAACAAAAATAAGGCCATGTCTGGAAACTTCTGTTTGTGTTTTCTGTGCAGCATCCATACATTGGAGGAACACTGCAAAAAAAGTTAATTTACACTGAATTTTCACAAGTGTATTTTCTCACTCTGCCAAGTTTAACACCCTTTAGTAAGTGTAACACAATGCCACATAGAAAAAAAACACTAAATCAGAGTTCAGATACCAATATTTAACTGCTTGAAGAACAATACCTTGTTTGCAAGTTACCACAATACAGAGTTTTTTGTATCATGATGTATAATTACAGAAATAGCACATCTTTCTCTGAAGAGCCATACATACATGAGATTTTCTCTCCTGGTTTATGCTAAATTCTTTACCTTCACTTACTTCAGCATTACCAGTAACTAAACAACTGCACACACCTCCAATTTTTCTCGTAAGATTTCTGATCCTCATATTCCTATTATCAAAACTGAATTAGCACGGACACTGAAGGAAAATTTCCATTCCAAAAGGCTAGAAAGGAAAACAAGTGAACTCTAATGTGCCTACACAGACATGGCAAACAAACAGATGTGAGTTTAAAAAAAGAAAACCCTCGCGCTTCCAGCCAGCAATAATTTTTAACACTTCACACCAGCAAGTGTAACCCAAAGTATGATTTTTAGTTTTATCTGTAAAGTTAGCACGTTATTAATTAGCACTCTTTCTGAGGTCAAAATTTTGCCTGTTGTTACATGGTCTCCGTATGTTTGGGTGGACATTTTTCATAAAATCCAACGTTGCCTACAGTGTTTGTGTGGGCAGAAAGGGGGACAGCATTTGTGTAATCAAATGTAGAAACATTTTTTCCTTCATGTTAAGATCTCAAATTTAATGACTTGCATTTTTAAGTTTATAGAAGAAAAATTACAACAAACAATTATCCAAATAAATAGAATTTACATGTCCTGTGACGTTTCTTAGTTCTATTTTAAAAGGCTTACATAGAAGCAGGCTTCTTCTTTGAGCAAAAATATAAATCTCCAAAACTATTACTTCTTCCTGACCTGTTTATCAGATTGTCCCTTTGTTCTCATGAACAACATCTCTCCCTATACTTAACCTCTAACCAGCATTACAAAAGCACTGTTATAAAATCACTGGCAGTGTTTTCCAGGCTTTCCTAGGAAGAAGGTCAGTAGATCCAAGACTGACCCTGCTATTAACCACTGGCTGGCCCCGAAATTTCCACCTGCTGGAGCACAGAGGGGCTGAGGCTTTGCAGTGCAGCCACTGAGGCAGTGAAGGCTGACTGGCTCTGCAGGAAGCACCAGAAGCCAAGGAGTGGTTCTTCAAAACTCGCTGCTGGCTGCCACAGCACACTTCCTTCACAACTGTGAGGCACATATGCCACCAATAAAAATAGACAATTTTCACAGCAGCAAGAAAAGGAAGCTCTTCTGATCCCTACAAAAGCTATGCTAGAGACAAAGAGCAAGGGCTGGAGTAACTACTTCATTAGCAGAGAGATTCTACCTGGAACTGTGACATAGCATGGTACAAGAATTGGCAAATAATGCCGAGCTAGCCACTCTGTCTCCCCGGACTTGTCCCTCATACGTGAGGATAAAATGTGAGGGCACGAGTCAGAATCCACATCTGTTCTATGGAAGGAAATGCAAACGGCTACGGAATCCAATTTGCATGCTATCGTATCAAAGAGATAAGCATGATGCATTGAAGCCATTAACCTGACCCCTCTCCTATTTTCTCAGTTCACTCCCGCACACTCTGTAAGCAGATTAGAATTCCCTTTTTGTGTCCAAATCCACTTGATGCCCCAAACCTAGAAAAAAGTGCTAAACTGCATGTCAGCACAAACAAGGGGTAAACTCTAAGCAGGTTTTCAATAAGCTCTGCAGACAGTTTATGGCATTTCCCTAATTTACAGACATTTTACACTGAAACAGAGCACCAGGATTTTGCTTTACTGGCGGTGAATAAACGTGACCTGTATTAGCTCTTAGGTGTTTATTGACACCGATGATGGCAGCCCAACAGGCCAGGGTATTACTGTGCCTCTAAACACAAAGTCCTAGACAGTACTTTGCCCTGATCATTCCAGGTGTTTCATTTGAGATCTTTATTCAAAACCTGCAGAGACCAATAAGATCTATTTTACTACTGTCCAAAAACACATACCATATTTTTTACAGCAGATATTGAAAAATTGACAGAATTTCATAAATCACTTATCTAAATGTAGATGCACTTTAACTAATTGATTTCATTTAATTCAAGAGCACCTTATTATGTTTGTTTTACTTTAAGTAATAAACACAACCTCAAGTGATAAATTACAAGTGTTCCAGGGAGACTAGTGTGAGTCTTTCTCATTTTTTCACCTTTATTTAAATTGTTAATGTTGTGCCCTTGACCAGAAGGGTCTGTGATGCTTCCTGGAATTTTTTCCCTTGTGGAAAGAAAAGAGTAATGATGTTGGTTCAGACCTATATTTTATTTGCTTTACTCATCCACTTCTACCAGTGTTTTTATCTTTCATTTTCCCTCCACAGCAAGTGCGAGCTTCACCCTATCACAGATATTTTTACTTACTGAACTATTTCTTGCTGTATTATTACATAATAAGTTATGCTCAGCTTGGTCACAAAACATGAAAAGAAACTTCTGTCCTGGACATGGTACACTACTGTTTCATTTGTGCTGAAACAAATAGATTTTGACAAAATGTACTGGCCTTTTTTCTTCCAAGTCTGTATATTTTCTGTCAATATAATTTTTGTTTAAAATTTTAAAAATTAAAATCAGCTCTCTAATGAAATGGATCTTTTCACTAGAAAGAGTGAAAAAATATTTCAATTTCTCAATTATTTCCCATTTCATACTTGAAATAACTTAAAACTTGCACTCACACCCCCTCCCCATCTGGCTATAAATATGAATTAAGAAAGCAAAAAAATAAACCCATAGCTTGTTTTCCAAAAAAAAGAACAGTAGAGAGCAAGTCCGAAACCCAGGAGATGTGCTGGGAGCCAGAACAGCAGCCACGGCAGTTCTACCAGCCACTGTCACTGAGAAAGGAGATTGGAGCTGCACACATGAAGGACAGGAAGGATGGTTTGGATTTAATAAGAATAAATTGACTCTAGAAATCAGTAAGTCTGTATAAGCTGTACAATAGTTTACATTTCATAAATGCAGAAAATATGAGTGGTGAGCTAGATCAGATGTCATCCATAAGTCCTTCTCAAACTACGTTATTTTTTAAATTCTACAGAAGCAAGTTTCAGAACAGCCTATTCCCCAGATACTCTCCTCCATACTTTCTAACATTTAGTCCACATTTCCATTTCAAAAGCTCAGATATATTCTGGTTTTAAGCACTGGTAAGAAATAAAAAACTCACTCCAACAGAAATCCTTTTACTTTAGGTCAAAAATACCGATACTGATTTTTTTCTGCAATTCTCCAAACTGATAGGTGCATCAAACAACTATTAATAAAACTGTTTTACTGATCAGATTTCAAACTTCCTAAGGAGAAACCAAATTATTCTCATTACCAAAAATAAGATTTCTCCAAGAAAGTAAAGTGATAGTCAAGGGGCAACATATGCAACAGACTTTGATTTTCACTTGGGTCAGTACATCAACCTTTACAAGCACCTGAAAAAAATGGTGTAAAACCTGGTGTCCAATACAAATACTTGCTAACAAAATTTTAAGAAGTCAATGGAAGCCTTTATGGGAATTTTTTTGCTGTTAACCGATTCTGACAACTTGCATAGGTATACTTAATTCATTTTCTGCTCAGAGAAAAAACCTGTTGGGCTTTCAAGGATGATGGAAGCGTTCATTGCTGTCTACATCTAGTTTTAACTATTCCAGTTAACCCTCTTCCCAAACTTACAAGGCTTCCAGCTGACAGATCCATTATATGACAAATTGAAACATCAGCTGTAGGTGACTTTGAATGATGCTGCTTCTCAGTGCCCTCAAGAAATCACATGTACAAGACTCAGGTAGCCAGATTTGTAATATAAATGGAGCCAGGTGTCAAGCTGCTCTTTTCAGTAATGAGGGATTCATTTGTCCTCAGAAGAACTGGAAAATATGGATAGATAGAAACCCAAATTCAGTGCCAAGATCACAGACTCCCAGCTGTTCAGAGTTTAAAGGAGGGCTGGTATCTTCAAAACCTGTAAGAGTGCATCTTGAGTTTGTCAGGAAGAGTTCATCTTTAAGACAGGTGTTTTAAATGGCAATAGACTGACCTCAGCTTAATGAAATGATCCTTAAATATAACCTTACAAAGCTGTTGCAAAGCTTGTTACCTAATATGGATGACACATTTTGCACAGCTTAAACAACACTCTATGGAAGGACAAAGCATAAAACGAGTTGTAAATTCTGCAGTACTGGAAAGCAGAGAGGTGTACATCACAAACAATAGGATTTCAGCTCATTTTCTCCATGCATTTATGAAAAAAACACAGCTACCTTTTAAAAAAGCATAGGAGGAAACATTTACTCTAATTACTGCTCTCAAAAAAGATAAAAACCTGTGGTTATTTTGGTCACTTGGTTCAATACACTAAAGGCCAAGAACTAGCACAGTCCAAGCCTCCTTTTCTAGAGCCAGGAACAGGACCACAAACCAACACAAACTCCACTTTTAAGTAGCCCTGTATGGGAAAAAGGCACTCCATAAGTCTCTGAAAGTTCCCAATAGTAAACAAAGCCCCAAGGCTCACAGGACAGACAGAGATAAACACAAGACCACATTCAATACAATGTCTGAACCCAGAGTGGCTCTTCCCATCTTTCTTTCAAAATGTACAATCTGCAGAGCCTGAGATGAGGCAAACCCCTCCACTGTCCTCTCTCCAGGTGCACCTTCCTGTCACAGCAATTTCAATTCTCAGAAAGGACCCCTTCCATTTCCCAAGAGTTAAATTTCGGTCCAATTAACCACACACAGGCTCCCATGCTTTCTTCAGGCATCTGCCAGCCAAACTGCAAGTTTCCTTTCAACATTGCCCCTGCCCAGACACACACAGATGCTTCAAAGCCCAGAACACAAGAGTCGAGATAGGTGAAAAGGAGCCCTCCCTTCTGGGGGCCCACCCATTCCATCTCTTACTTACAGCATCCAAAAAATTGCTCTCACATGTTCAATTCAGTGAGCCTGAACCATCTGTTGCACACATACTTTGGGTGAGATGCTGAGGACTGAAGTCAAGAGCCTAAGGACACCTTTTCTGATGATCAGCTCATCCAGCTGCAGCTGTCTGCTGAACAGGGCAGTTCTACACAGCCAAAGCACGTACAGCCGGGGCTCTCCTACTCCCCACTGCCATCCAATACAAACCTCAGGGGGCTGCAGGGCAACCTGAACCACTCAGATGATCTGCCAGAAACTTCTGGGCTTTTTGACTACTGAAATGATCTGACACTGAGTCCCTACACACGGCTAGGAAGACCAAGCACAAGGTCAGGACTCAATTTCTGCTACAGCCCTAAGTCAGGCTAAATTTGATGCAAAAACCTGCTGAGGTCCCCTATGTACTGAAGGGGAAAAAAGGCTTCCAGAGACACACTTAAAGCATTTCAGAAGCAAGATGACAACCCCTAATAATTGCCGTAGCTATTCAAAGTAATTTGTCAGGAGGAAAATGTGTCTCAGGGCTGTGATTCGTCTCATTTTGGTCAAATACACAGCCCTCAGGAAACGCCTATTTCTATTTATTGCCCAGAAGTAGGAGATGATTAGCTCACCTCCTCATTTCCATATTCTGAATGTCTGAAGATAGGTAGGATGAATTTCTCACCAAAGATTTTTAACTGAATTCCAACAGGCTGAAAAAGGATAATGACCTACTTAAAGGGGAAGATGGACAGAAGCAGTAGAGCATTTCCAGCTTCCTCTTCACTAAACTGAAATCCTCATTCTCAACTATCTCTTTCTACTTTAGTACTTGGTTTATCAATCTTTCTACTTCACAGAAAGTCAACCACCATTACTACAGCATGGAAGACAAATACTGCTTAGAGATCTGTCAAGTGTTGGGCTCAATGAAATAAGAAAGCCACATAAATCTGAGTACCTAGCAAAAGATGCTGAGAGTATGGAAACTCTAGGCAAGATTGAGATGAAAACAAGCTTTGAGATATCAAACCCCAGTTACTGAATCACTGGAAGACAATGGTATAGCCAACTGAAGGTAATCCCCTTTGATGAAACAATACCTTCTGCTTGCAGAAAGGTCCAAGGGTCAGAGCAGACCCTGCCAACTTGGCAGAGGGTCCAAAAAGCAGTTTTTAGAGTTTAAAATATAACACCGTATGGTAATGCAATGATTCTTATAGGCTGTATGTAAATGCTACAGGATCAGTAGCTTGTTCTAGATTGGTTAATGTAAGTTAGAATATTCAGCACAGAAGATGATTTATTGCGATGTAAATGGGAAAAAAGGTATTCTGCTCTGTATTCTGTATTCTGATTCTATTCTGCATTCTGTTCTATTCTGTACTCTGTATCCTTCTTCTCTGCTCTCTGACCTGCTCCAAGCTGCGTCTGGCAGCTCCTAGCAGGTCCCCTGCAGCCCTGCTCTTTCACAATAAACCTCATGCTCTAAGACCTGACTTCAGAGATCTCCCGTCTCCGTCTCTGTCCTGGGCAGAACCACAGACAAACCAACGACAAAAAGCTGAGAAAAAACCTTACAGTCAAGTATTTAAAAAAACCCCTCTTATTAAAAGATTTTTATTAAAGGGCATTCTTAGATAGGTGTTGCTATCTATAAATACTACTAGGCTGCCATGAGCCAGCTGTGAGTAAAAACTTTTAAACAAGCTTAATCTACAGATAACTATCAATATTAGTTTATTTCAGCATTTCCTACTGCTGATTCCAATAGCAATAGGCATGGCACCAAATCATTAAGATTTGGATTTTGCAAATTCCATCAGCCCAATCACAGCCTTTGTTTGATCAGATGGGTGCCAATCAATGATATCTGCACGCAATCAGTGCAGGGTGAAGCCTAAGGCACTACTGTAAAGCACATTAGGGAGTGTATGAGGGATCTGGGGGCTGTGTGACACATGAAGAGCCTCAATTGTTTAAAAGCAACAGTCCATGAACTAATTTTTAACATTTCACTATACTGCACAAACACTTAAGTCATTCACAGAATGGCCTTGGAAGGGGCTTCAAGATGGTCATCTATTTTCACCCCCACTGCCATGGGCAGGGACACCTCACACTAAAACAGGTGCTTGGAGATCCAGCCTGGCCCTGAACACTGCTTCTCTGGGCAGCCTGTGCCAGAGTGCCTCACCACCCTCACAGGGAAGAATTTTTCCCAAATCTAAACCTACTCTCTTTGAGTCCGAATCCATTCCCCCTTGTCCTGTCACCACAAGTACCTGTACAAAGTCCCTCTCCATCTCTTTGATGGGCTTCCTTCAGGTACTGGAAGGCCACAATTAGCTCAGCCCCAAGCCATCTGTTCTCCAGGCTGAACAAACCCATTTCTCTCAGGCTCTCCTCACAGGAGAGTTGCTCCATCCCTCCCATCATCTTGGTGGCCTCCCCTGGACTTGCTCCAACAGGTCAGTGTCCTTCCTGTGCACTGTACAGCAAAAATACAGCATTGTTATCGTACTGAACTGATACACTGAGCAGGGGACCAGCTCTGTTAAATAAATCAGTTTGGGGAGTTTTGCTGGTGTTTGGGTTAGTTGCTTGGGGGTTTTTTTAATAGCCTGACTAAGACTACCTGGAACCTTCAAGGTCTAAGAAACAATTGTCTGCAACAGAGAACTAACTCATTAGACAAGACAGAACACTGAAATGTAGCCAGTTAGGAACCTTTCCAACCACAACACTGGGTTAATCATACGGGGTTTTCTAATTGGAAACAGAAAGCAGTAAGCTCTCTGTTGGGCTGAGTTCTTTTCACATACCTGCTCAACCACCAAAGTTTCACACAAACTGTTATCTAGAAATAAGATTTCATTTCGATATTTGAAAAAACACAAATGAAGATGCAGCAGAAACTTCAGCAAAGTAAAACAAAAATCACTTTGAAACAGGAATTATTTTTAAAATTTTTATGTATTAAACCGTACGTGGTTTCCTCTGCAAATGCCAAACACTAATTTTTGGAGCCTTAGACTGGAAGGAAAGCCAGCAGGCCAAATGTGTCACTTAAAGCCTGAAGGATTCGAAACTGCTGTGTACCAGCAACACAAGTGTGGACTGCCCAAGCAAGTGACCTTTTCCCTGTGTCTGTTCACAGCCAGCAGCTGTAGTACTACCAACTAAAACCTGATACGCAGTGCTCTTCAGCAGTTTAACAACTTTTGCCTTAAATCTTCTGATTTGGTTGTGGTCAGGGATCCTACTTGTTTCCACATGAAAACATTCTCCAGAAGATTCCACGTTAAACACACTGTTAACTAAATACTACCTCTCCGTATTTCAAACTCAACAGACACTGAAACATCTCTTTGCACGAGAGTCTGAATAATCAATCGTATACAGCAACAAATCATCTCTGTGTTTGAAAATTACACAGAATTCATGTGTGAGAGAAAAATGGGACTGATTATTTCATCTGCTGAATAATAATGAAGGGTTCTATCTTGGATATGTAAACTGTAAGCAATGAGTAACCAGTTAATTTTTTAACCAACCCAGCAGCAGTTCACAGCAGCTCTCTGATGGCACTTAGGCATGGATTCAAACCACAAGGTTACATATTTAGCTACATGCTTTTCTTTGCCCACCCACACTGCAGTTCAGCGCAGGACAGTCACACAGGCAGATCCTGTGAACACAAATTCCTTCAGTCTTCTACCAACAGAGGTCTCTTCCACTGTGCCACATGAGAAAGCTTCAAATAACTGCCTTATTTATAAGTGACTTCCTTTTGAAACAACTTCAGTGTGAAATCCAACAGCTCTTCTGTTTGCTGCTCCACTCTAAGGCTCAGCAAACTTTGGATATGTCAGCTCTGGAGACAAAATCCATCAAGAACAATAAAAAACTGTAAACACACAATCTCTTCTTAACCTCCCTTCTGCTGCTGCAGTCTGACTGAAAGCTCTCACTGCATTCCTGTAAGCTTGGCCGTACCAATTTTGTTGTTCTGTGCCATTAGTATGTGACTCATGGAGAGAAATGCAGTCTTTCTAGCCATGAAATCTGGATTCTGGAAATCAATGCAGCTAAACACAGTAAGTACTGCAGACAACTCCGTATGTCTCTAAGGAGAAAGATGGGCAGTACCAACTTCCTCTGGTTAGTCTGGGGTATCAAACCAGAATATCCAGTGAGGCACCCACCTCTCCTTTACTTTTATGAATGGGAGGTGTTGGAAGGGATGAAGCTACAGAAGATTTCCATATCTTACGGGAAGATGGATGAATGGATGGAGCATTTATTCCATAATTGTGCAGAGCAAAAACTTCCAACCTCAATAGACAGTTACTAAAAAGAGGAGTATAAAGTGCTGAGAATAAAGACAAAAAAAAAAGGTAAAAGATGGCAGAAAAGAAAATACTTTTCCCTGGAGATTATTAGAAGTCATTAAATCTTCATAAAGGATGTGCCATTCCTAGCCCCCAGAGCTTTTTTCTCTCTTAATATCACTCTGATTACACAAAAATCTCTATTAAGACAGACTTCAAAATTCAGAATTCCTGCTAGTTCTCTATTCTTCAAAGACTATTATCAATGAATTTCAAATCCCTCTGATCAAAGAACCAGAAATTTACTTCCAACAGTGTGAGACTGTAGGTGGCTGCCTATCAACACCAAGATCTGAAGAACAGATGCAATGTACTGAGGAAATTTCACTGCAGTAATCAACAAATTATGGAATCAAGTCAAAGATAAACACACTTGAAATTCTGACCAACCAGAGGGCCTACCATAACTGCAAGCAAGCAGTTGTCAGATGCCACAAAATCTGAGTCTAGGAATTAACAGTCTAACAGGGAATGACAAAAAGTACATATTTTTCACAATTATGAACTTGAGTGCAGATGTTTATTACTAAGATTTGGTACTTCTTACAAGAACTGAAAAGCAGCACCAACACCCAGCAAAACCACACCAAACTGCTGCCTATATAGCTCTTGAGCTGATCTGCTTGTATCAAAGGAGCACTGACAACCTGGGGAAGTGAAGCAGTTCGATGTGCCAGGTTTGGGACTTTATAGGCCACAGGACACACCTACCCTAGGCCTGATAAGGACAGAACTGAGTGTTTCACAAATTCTGCAGAAATGCAGCACATGGTGATTTGGGGAGCAATGTCAAGAGAGATACAAGTTTGGCTTTCCAAGTTTATACTGACATCCAGTCAGCCTCTGCCCAAAACCAGCCCTTAGCCTAGAAAAAGTACAAGATTAGGGCACACTTTATTCTCATCCTCTTGCCTCAAGCCTGGAGCACTGGAAATACACACAACCACCGTGTACTTTTAACAAAATTAGATCGCAAGTACTTTTATAGATGCCTTTGGCAACTACCGTCACACAAGGCTCTACGGCTGTTCCTTTCACAGTGCTGTGTTCTGCCTGAGCAGAGGAAAACCCAACACCTCTGAATGAGCAAAAACCAGCTGACAGCACCAGAGAAAAATCCTTACCACTAGTCCTCTGCTGCGTCACATGTGAAATACACTCAGATCAAAACCTAAATTTCTGCTTGACAGAAAAGTCATCAGTATTTTTAAACTTTTGTTCTTATTAAAAAGGCTCATAACTACCCCAGGAAAGAGTATTAGATTTGCAGCTGCACTCCAGAACTAGTAGCCTGACTTCACAGAAGAGAAGCTTACGGGAAGAGCACTAAATCTCTCAAAATCCTCCAAAATTCAACAGCCTTTTATAATGACATCGTTTCTTATTTCTTGATAAGGATTTACAAACCTACACAAAATAGGTTTTAGTCTGAGAGCTGATTGACACTTGGGTTTCCAATCAACCTATTCAAGCTGAATACCTAAGTACATTGGGATCCTCATGCAATCTTGTTGTTAAGAGATTATTCAAATATCCTTTCAGGCTGTACTCCCACAATAGTCCTGTTTACTGACTCTACGCTAAAGGATGAAAAATTTCGAAATAAAGAACATGTTAAAAACCTCCAGCGCCAGACAAGTTGCTCTAAGTATTTCTGTAGTGATGGATCATTTCTCATATACTGATTTTTTTTTAGTGTTTGCCATAAACTTCCTGCCACATTCACAAAATTTTGTGTTCAAGTTTGAGAAACTACAGGGAAAAGAAACTGTGTGTATATAAAAAAATATATGTATGTATACATATATACATATCCTAGTAGCTCTGAGGAATCCTTTTTGTGTCAAACACTCCTTGCTGGTTCTACTGGAGAAACACTCCCAGGGGAAAAAAAAAAAAACAAACCACAAAAAAACCCAAACACACTAATCCAGGTAGCTTCATTTCATTTCTTTGGAAACATACATTTATTCATTACACAATCAGTTCACTGAGTGCTTAGAGAGGTGCAAGGTTCATAAACAAGCATCTCCACAATATGTTTGCTATTTGTCCTTTGCCTCTTCAGTATGACTCAGTGAAAAAAACAAAAAACAAACCCTCACCTAAAGATCCAAAGGAAAAACTTAGCCTCTATTTTCATTCAGCTTTTAGCTTTTCTGCTGAAATTGATGACAGCTGGGAAAATTGCTTCTCTTACGTTGATTTTTATCCACTGTATGCTACACAGCTAGGAAATAAATCTACACTGGCTCCTCCGGTCTGCCCAACTCAAGCTGGGTTGCTGACAAAGTTCTCAGTCAACCAGGAATCAAGACACCTTAAGAGTTCATAGCTGCTAAGGATCTTGTTGACTCTAGAACTACTAAGGAACTGAAGATATTAGGATTTCATATACATGAAAGATGATGTCTGATAAGGAAATCAGCTTAGCTATTAAAAGATGCAAATGAGAAGTCAGTGACAGCTGTTTCTCTTGATAACCATGTGAATGTGAAGGATTTCTTTGTTTCAGTTTGTAGAAGTCATCTGAGAGCCCTGAGTGGAGGCAAGGAGTCTTTTTATGGCAGAAGATTAATACTGAAACATTTAACCATTAAATCATATCATTAGGGGAAATAATTAGCCACTTCACAGACACGACAAGCTACATATCAAAAGGCAGTTTATGAATTATTTTCCAACATTTTGTTTGAATGAATGGGATGTGCCAGAATAAAGACAGCAATCACATTTTATTTCCATGCTTCGGAAAAGCTTAAAAGGACCATGAAATAAGGCTTCGCTGAGGGTCTAACACTGAGGATTTACCTTTGCTTTATCCAGCACAAACAGTCTATTAAATGTCACTGAAAAATGGTCTTCTGAAATGGTTAGACGGTTCAACCATTGGACAAAATATACCATTTCACATGCGGATTATTTTTTAGTGATGCAAATGCAGTTCTGAAAAGCCATGGAATGTTACCAAATCAAAAACCCAAGCAGTGACCAGAGGGAGGAGGGCAGAGCTCTGTGCCCACATGTCAAAGCTCGGTACAGAAAAGGTAACATTTATACAGATCATGGCAACACTCAGAGACATGGCAGGAGCCCGAGGTAGTTTACATTCTTGCTTGACACACTGCCACACCAGGCACAACACAGGCTCCTTTCCCCAGGTTACCACCTTTAAATACATTTGTTACTCAAATCCTACACGCCACACAGGGGATCAAATGTCCTAAATGGTCCACCAGATACAGGAAAGCCAGGAAATACACTGCAGTACAGCCTGACATCTTTCCACACGCATACCAAAAGACCTGGAAAATTCATATTTAAAATAATATCCAGATTGTGGCATTTTTCAAACTTACACTCTGTAGAACCAATTTTAATTCCAAAACAACATACAAAATTGATATGTCCTCCCCACAAATTTAGGCCTTACCTACCTTCAAGTATTGAGGAAACTCCCTAAAAAAAGTATCAGAGGCTTGCAATTTTCAAACTTTTTTCTCAGTATTTGTAAATGATTGAAAAGAAGTTTAATACAACTTCCCCCTCAAACCTACATCTGTTTGCCTTAGTTGCAATACCTTTCATTTATATTTTTGTTACTTTATTGTTACTGTATTTTGTTATGGTGGGGGTTTTTACTATATTTTTTGTGCACTGTAAAATCTTATCTCTTGGCTTCTTGCAACATCTTTGTCAAAATTTTATGTTGCCACTCACCCAGCATCATTATACCTACCTAAGCTTTAATGAAAAATCAGGCCTGCTTGTAGGAAGTCATTCATCTTTATCCCTGAAATTGTATTTGGCTGTCATCTCCAAAAATTTCTGTGCAGCATTAAAAATAATGCAATAGCACAGTAACAGGGAAATTACTTTTTTTCTAAATGCCTCATTACTGATATTGCTAGTATTGTGTATCTGCATCTGATACAAAAGGTATCTCACGGGTAGTTTTAGGAACACAAGTGATAAATAATTTTGTCCTCCTTTATCTAACAAGAAATTGTTATCATACAGATTTCCATATTCATAAGCCATTAAAAATATTACCAACTGCTATATTCTTTGATTGCCTCATGATAAGATACAAGTCATCATCAGAGGTGTCCAGAAACTTCCATTATCAAGGGCAGTAAGAATGTGCTTCACATCCCACCCAGCCACCTGAAGTGTGGCAGCAGCAAGTTTACTTCCTGCAAGGCAGGGCCTGTGAAAGGGGAATGAAATCCCTTGAGTTTCATTAAATGCACCAAATGTCGCCTTTATTTAATACTTACTAAAGTAATAACACACTAAATAACGAAGTGCTGGTAACTAGTTGTGTATCACTAAACGAGGCTGTAAATGGAAAGACTGGAGATTTAGTCTTGATTTTCACACCACACTTGCCTGCGTTCAGAATGAGAACTGATCCTCCCAATCCACTGCTTATTATCTTAGCACGTAAAGCCGAGCAGCGGAACGGACTCACGATGTTTACTCTGCTCTGCTACTTTTACAACCTATTCCCCCAAATGCACAGATATGAAGACAGACACAGCCTTCAGCCGGCGTGTGAAGAGCACAGCTCTGACAGGGTCATTACCCTGCAGAGGCACATGCAAAAGGATTTTTTTTATGGCTCTGCTGCGCAGTGCTCTGACAATAGAAGATAACAATACCCACATCCATCCTCTGCACTCCAGCCTATGGTTCCTGGTAGTTCTCAGGCCCAACAGTCCAGTTTAAATTTCTAGAACTCATTTAACAGCAGTAAGAACACTCTCCTACGACAAGTTCATTAAGCAAAGTTTGAAAGATTAAGATTGGAAATTAATATCACAAATTCTTTTAAACCAAGGAGTTAAGGAAATCTGAGCACATCTGGAGGTCCTTCCAGGGGATGCAGTCCTTTTTCACATATGACAGCCCTTTGATTACATCAGATGCCCAGAATCATTATTCCTTTCTTAAAACATACCAAAATAGACCAAAATAGAATAAAATAACTTCTTAAGAAACTTCAAAATTATCTATCCTACTCATGTACTCAATTTCAGATATACTACAGTGCAGCATAACCTACTGGAAAGTCCAGTACATGCTTTTTAGTTGTTCCACAGTATAGTAAAATTGTGACAAACACAAAAGGTGTACAGGTACATAAACATGAATAAGTCTTCAGTAGTATATAAACATCATTTAAACACCACAGAGCAATCCTTTTCCTTTTAATAAAAACATCATTTTATTTCACCAGAACTACTTTAAGAGAATTTAGAATACTCCAACTTAATGTACCCTAGCACTATATTTCTCTCAGAATTTCTATTGCACACTTAATAAACAACACATAAAAATCATCTGTATACAGCAAACAATATATTTCCATTACAAAAAAGAAGGAGCAGAGAAAGGAAAAACTGAATGGTTGTGCTAAAGCATGTGACAACTGATTTTAAAACTATCTGGATAACTTAACTACTTATTTCTCAAACTGAAAAAAGAATCATGTACTCTCTTATGGGGAATGGATTTTTAACTGTACAATATGAGGAAAAAGGGGTACTTTGTAAGTATGAGCTAAACCTGGTATGTATTCAGTCAATGGATTCATTGTTTTTCAGAGAAATCACCTCAACTAAGTTAAAACACTACACTACCTACCCTAAGTTAAAAAGCCCAACAAAATGGAAACCGGACTGGGGAACACGGTCTGCATCTCAGAAGAGAGAGAACCTGCCCAAGATTAAAAACTATTTGAACTCCACAAAGAGACCAATTTTTGAAGAGTCCTCATGAGACAACCTAAGAAAGCAATCACCAAAGCCTTGAATTGACAGCAAAGGCAGAGCAAGGCTAAGGGGAGAACAGAGCTCAGCAGCAATAGGCTCACAAGAATGTGTCAGTATCTCATGCTATGGCTCTGATTACTCCACATCATTGCTATTGCTCTATGTTATGGGCCACACTAGAAACATAAAAATAAACCTTTTCATTGCCTACTCATTTCGCAGTTGGCAGCTTGTACACAGTCAATAGATGTCCTTAAAATTCTAAATTCAGACAGCAAAACTCTTAATTAAACCATAAACTGTTAAAAAATAACTTACAACTAAAATTAGGCTGGTAAATCCACAGATAGCTCTTGGAGCACAACATTCCCCGATTTACTAACTTGGAATGGGAGCCATGGGGTGCTGTCAGTGGCAATTGCCAAGTGCTCATTATTTCTCAAAATACCTGTCTGGGGTATGAGGTTCTTAGAGATGGATCTTTCAGGTGCATTTCAAATTCTGTGCCTTTTCTCACTTCCACCTTAGTTGCTTTACAACATAACCACAGGACAGGTTCTGTAAGTACTTTCTTTATTCCCTCCTTTGGTTAATTTTCCCCAACCCCACTCTAAGAAGTTCACCCTGTAAAACTTAATTTCTTCCCTCATAAATCCTAATGCACTGGTATAAACTGATACAATTTATGATTAGAATCCAAGCTCTGGAAATGGCTTACATTTCCAAGTTCAAGTTACAATGCCTTGAATTCTGCTTCTTTATTCCATCACGTAACGTATCAGAAGTCATTAGCCTGGTCACAAGAAGGTCCCTAAGTATTTTTCCATGCTGAGTTCCAAGTACAAAAAAAAAAAAAAAAAAGACAACATAAGATCACATTCAAAACATCTATGATGAGAAGGTTTTAACAATACAAGGTATTTTATTATTTAATTTAGAAGCATTATTCTGTCCTTACTGATAAAAAAAGGCATAGTATATTTGAAAATCCCTAAAAAGTTGTATTCTCCTTTAAAGAAATATTTTATCATTATTGATTTACCAGCTCTCGGGAGCACTGTATAACTGAAGTACTGGTGCTTTTCAGACATTCACTCAGTAAGCATGACTTTGATACATGGAAACACTTTCACATTTATGCCTGGGGCTGGGGGAGAGAAAGCAGAATGGTGGGGAGGCACAGTGATTATATGAGCAATACCACAGGCAAGGGGCAACCCCAGTACCTGCACCCTTTTCATCTGTTTGTTTGCCTTTGGTACCACATCAGCAAGGCCACAGCCCAAGTTAGAGATGGTTTCTTGTTAAGCTTTACAGTTAAAGACCATACAGTAACTAAACACCTTTCCACAGACTTCATAAAAAATACATTGGATAATTTTGCTAAATCATCTTTCTTGCTTTTTTCGATGTATCTTGTCACTTTCTTAGGCACACAGATTCACAGGAATTTCAACTTTTTAAAGGGAAGGGGGAGAGGAAGGAATATTTTGATTAGGAAAAGTCTTAACGTCGTACCTCAGAAACAGTATTTCAGGACTCAGTGTTCCCACTATGCCCCTGAAGCTGAGTACCTGGAAAAATCCCATCTCCTGGAAAAATCTGGAAAAATTATGAGTAACATTGTACACACTTGCCATGTAACCCTCCAAGCAGCCACTGATTTGAATGACTCAGTCATTCTGAGCATCCTTTTCCCATGGTCCCTGCAGTAAGACCAGCTACTCGGTACCTTTACCCTGAGCTCACACCACCCATCCCTCCAAACACGTCTGTGTGTTTATCGCTACAAGACAAGACGTGGTTAAACCAGACCACGAGAACCATCACAGCTAAACTTCTGGGAAACAGGGGACTTTTGGAGCAGCATTTTTGTTAAGAAAGAAGGTTACTGAACTATTTTCTCATACAATAAAAGAAGAGGAAAACAGCCTTACAATTTAATGTATATCCATGAAGAAAGCTGTAACCTTCATGAAACATTCTATCAAAGTGTCTTGCTCTGAAGTAATAATGACTGTTGTGAAAACCTGGCTCTGGGAGGTGCCAATGCAGAGCTGTAGAGCACCACTGAAGTGAGTTTTATGCCTGAATATTGACGTACATTATGGAGCCATCTGGCTGTCTGGAGTGCATGGAAGAAGCAGGTTAAGCTATTGGACACAAACATCAATGCAGTGCTGGAATGCTCTGCACCAAAAAGCAGTTGGGAACAAAATCACTTCATATTCAAGAGACTGAGCTCACATACAGGAGGAACAGGGAAGAACAAGTATGAGTCAAGCTTTTAAGCTTTGAATTTGCTCCTCTTAAGGTAGATCAGCACCAAAACTATAATATAATCAATTATATAATAAATATAAATATTTATCCTGAACTATACCATTTAGCATTTCAATAACCTATTTTTAAAGCATTTTGACAACTAAAATACACCAGATTCCTGCAATTCCAGTTCAGTTTCAGAAACAATTAGATGATGCAGCCAGCACTACCACAGGCATGCACAATCCACAGGACAAGATCTGAAGATGCCTAGTGCTACTACATTTTCTCAAAGATGATTCATAACTAATATGGCCAGAGATTTCACACCATTTGCAGATATTCTAGCAGTCATCCTTACAATACATGTTGCTGTAGCAGCACAACCCAGGCTATGAATGTTTCTTTTTGGAACTACTGCACTTGTCTGCTTTTCTACCAAGAGCTCTCTGTGCTGGACTTTGGAAAAAACTCATTTAAAATAAAAGAAATGGGATGAACTTTTTGATATTGATGCAACAGTAATCTTCACACACAAAAAAACACCCAAAAAACCAAAACAGGCCCCACAAAAACCACCAGACTCTCAGTTGTCCTTCAACCCCATGTCTGAGAATACAGCATCACAGACAAGAAGCAGGCAAAACCAAGATGAACAGGTCTGTTTTAAGATGATATTTGTATGCTTTCTAAGTAAGAGTCACTCACTGCATAGAATGCTTAGATTTTCTGGACTGTTAGCAACAGAATAAAATGCAATCTCTTGAATTTGTTTCTAGCCCCACTGTTTGTTTCATTTTTTGTTAATTTGTAACCTCATTCTGACTACGATACTGGCTTTGTGTGGGCATAATTGGATATACTGGTGCATTCAGGAAACAGTTTTCACGTGTGCTGGTACGGATTTGATCTTCCCCTTTTTTATGCATTACACTGAGAACCAGCTTTAAGGAATTGACATGCTTTGGGTGACCAGCACATGTGAAAACTGTTTCCTGAATGCACCAATACATCCAACTACGCACACACAAAGATTTTTACTCTGTCCCAACAACAGTTCTTACCTGTAAGAAACCAAGCAACAGCCCTGAGAGAGAAAAACACAAACAAGGGGTGAGGGGGGAAATGGATTGTTTCATGTAAAAGAAAATTCTAGTACAGCTGGATGTTGCTGAGAAATCCTAAGGCCATTAAGAATGTGGGGTTTTTTTCCACTGAGATGTTGTGATCTTACAGTTAACATTATGCAAATAAAGTGTTACTAACACCATAAAGCTCTGGCTGCATTACTTATTAAAATTAATGACAGTGTTGTTCCTCAAATAAATCACAACATGAATGAGAACAAAACACTGTTTCAACTAAAACCCCACAGCTGACTCTCCATATCTTAGGTGAGACAGAATCAACCCACCAAACATCAAATACATCTAGATTTTAGGAAAGTGCAGATCTATATCCAAGTTTTCTGATCAGCCATTTAGCTTTAAGAGAAATTTCCTATAAATCTGTATTTATTCCAGAGATACAGTTTCAGAACTTCGACCAGCACCTTTAGTCCTCATATGCTGACATGATGAATAAAAGCTACCCAGCCACGTAAGAGAAAAATAGAAGCACCTTAACATGCTTTTGGTTTTCCTCTCTATTAGAAGGTTTTTCTGCTGCTCAATGAACTGCATTCCAAGCTATCTGTAAGCTGAGATTCTCTACTTATTTTGACATGCAAAAGCTCTGGGAAGGAGTGTATCAAATGCTTTTTGACCTTTATGCAATTGGCCCAAATTACAGAATGTGTACAGTCAGATGTCAAGTAACAGGTTAAAAGATAATTGGCAGTCAGTTCAATTTTAGAAAACAGCACGGGAAAGCAAAGAGAATGTCATTTTAAAGGTTCCATGCTAATCACAACCGAATGAATGAAGACTTTGTGTACCAAGATACCCAGTGAACCCTTGATTGGGGAAAGTGTCTGCCTAGTTCTTCCTATGGCCATCCTCACTGACCAATATTTGGCTACCACAGTTCAAGTCAATTCCACAGATTTTCTTTAAATATAAGACAGACAGAAACAGAAACTACAGTTATCCCTCATCTTAAAAAGCAACCATGCAAGTTTTACACAGCTCCTCCTAGTACCCTCCTGCACAACTCCCACAGCAACTGTTCTTGTACCCACCAGCTAAAATGGGTGGGAGAAAGCATCACCTGTTTAGGTGGAGAGACAAATCCCAGTTAGCTTATTTCCTGACACCTAGGAAGTAATCACCTTAGGCCTCTGGTCTTGTCTCTGCTAGCACAACCATGCAACTTTCCAGAACTCAGGGCCAGCAGATTCTATTGGGTTTTATGAACAGACTGAGTTAAATATTTCCCCATAGCCCTGTGTGCTCTGCAACAGGAAAAACCTTTTCAAAACCAACATAACTTTTATTTTGTAGTTGAAGCAAAGCCTTCTCACATAAATATAGACTGTTTTCTTTCAGCTTAAGGATTGACTGCTGATGTTTTATTTCCTCAGGATATTACAGGCATGTCAAAAAATGCCTGTAGTCTACTGCAACTAGGAGAAACTCTCCAAAGCATTTGGGTCTGCTGTGCATCTTTGGGAATTTTCTTGTATTGGCATTGTCTATTAAAGATACTCAAGTACTTACTAGACAGCAATTTACACTGAACCTTATTTCCTCCCACCTTACTTTGTACCTAACTGCCAACTATTAACACCAACTCATGAAGTAAACTAGGGCAGTACAGAATTTTCATTAATTATAGAATAGTTCCCAATACTTCGGTGTATTTGGAGATTTTCTGCCAAGCAGGGCATAGAGTAAAGAACATACGCACACACAGAGGAGGCTGCAAAAAGGATAATGTATCATATAAACATATAAATCAGTTTATATGGTACACCTGAAACGTACCCCAGTGAAAGAACACGCATGTATCAAAAAAGAGAAGCTTAACACTGCATTATTAGGGTGCATTATCTGGATAGCTATTGTATTAGAGCAATCAGAGTCTTAAAAGCATTCACATGAAAAATACACTCAGAGGTATCTGATACCCTAGACAACGATCAGTTTTTTTAATATTGAGCATAGCAAGGATTACAATCATCTGTACTTGTGCTCAAAGTTAATTCTCTGTGCAAACTGGAGTCTGAGGGGAAAGGAGAAGCTAATTAATATAAATTACAGAAGCAAGTGACAAGATTGTTGAGTTCTTGGCCCTGCAAGGGGACAGACATCCTGAACCAAAGAAATTAAACACAAAAGACAATCTGAATTAATGGCTAGCCCTGATGCAGATGCTTACTGAGTCAAAAAAAAAGGACAAACTGATACACTGGTGTATCCAGGGATGCCTTTGTTTTGTGCTTTGTAAGCATTACAATGAAACCTTGCCAATGCTCCAAAACAGGAGAAAGCCATGCGTGACCAGGGCAGGGTGAGAGTCTCCCCCAGGACGAATGGACACGTCTCTTACCCAGCCCTGCACTGGGTGTATTTGTTCAGTTACAGACACAATCCTTTTTCGACTGGGACCAGGTGGAGAACGAGCTCTTGTTTGTCTGTGGTGCACAACCTACAACTGTGCACACGGCAGGGCTGTGCAGGGAGTGGGGAACCGACAGCACTAAAGATACTGACTAGAGCTGTACCAAAGCTTGACTTGACTATAAAGGGGCACAAGGTGACAGTCACAGTGGGAAAGCAGAGTGATAAAGGCTATTGCCCTTTAGGGGATTAGGAAATCCCCTAACCCCCCAGCCAGCTCCTAAACATGACACTCTCACACAATGCTTCCACAGTAAAAGAGACCAGTCACACTCCTGTGGAGTTCCACTGATTAATTTAAACACTGTTGACATTTGAGAAGTAAAGGAGTCACTTCCTGCAGCAAGATCACTTCTCTTGAACCACCCAGGTCTCAACACAGTAATTCTGCAATCATTTCTACATATTTGCAACATATGCCACTATAGAAATGAAATATTCCCTTTCTCAATACTTAAATCAGAAAGTAAAAGGATATCTCAAAGGAGGAGGAAAACATATATAAAATAATAATCAGAATGGTAAAGCTGGAGTTTTGATTGAAAAACTTATTCTTCCTGTTCGGTTTTTTAACCTTTCAGATAATAAAATGAAAAAATATCACTTTTTTTTCATGCTATTGAATGTTCTTAAAACGGTCAAATTTGCATTAGCCATCAAGTTATTCTTATTAAATACTTAAGCCACACATTGACATTATCCCCAGTGTTATTCTTGAACATTCACCACAAAGTTCTGTTTGCTAAGATATTGATAGCATGGTCCATAGATTAGGATGCATCCAAGTCTTACTAAGGAGCAGCGAGCCCAGAAGACGATCCCTGGAGGCCCCAAGTCCTGATTGAGAGCAGCAGAATGCAGATTCCTGGTGCCAGTGGCTCCCATCTGCTGGACACAGTGCTGCACTGCTCCAACTCACACTCGTGTTCACTTAGGTTTGGTTGTGCCTTTCTGCACAACACATGGAATTTGGATCTAGAAAGCCTCCAAAGCAAGTTTCAGTGTTGGGAAATTCAGAAATATTTTGCCAAGTCCATTCCTTGAAGCATGAGGCAGGCTTTGGGCACAGCCTGAATGTACCCTAACAGCTCTTCCACCCTTCCCCTCCCACAGCCCCACTGCAGCCTGGCAGTAGCACACACCTGCGGCTCCTGCCGCAGCTCAGGTGAACATCCCAGCTTTGCCTCGGCAGGAAAGGAGAGATAAAGGAGCAAGGGCCCCCTCAAAGGGCAAGAAGGGACACGCAGCTGCAGAGGAACACGTATCTCTCAACAGAGCTACAAGACATTTTTCTTCCTCTTGTGCTAATAAAAGCATGTTGATCTAACTTCACTTCAACTCATGCAATGGTTGACAGGCAAATTATTTTAAAGACAGCACAAGCGAGCTTCACTTGAAGAAGCAAAGCTGCTGTAGGAACCCTCCAGACTGCAAGGAAAAAAAAATCAATACCCCTCCAAAAAACAAAAACAAACCATAAAACCCCACCAAAATCCAGAAAAACAAAATAAAACATCTCACACACAACCAAACAAAAAAAAAACCCCAAGTGAGCCGCGTAAAAATGCAGATGACCTGTTCACTGGCTTAGTGTCAGTCACACCCGCCGTAAGTACAGTAAGGTACATCCAGAAGTCCCATTACTGGGCTCTATTAGAGTGGTACAAAGTCGCATGTACCAAGGGGATGCTGAACCAATCCAGAACTGGAACATCATTATTGTAAAAAGTCTATATATTACCAACTGATAGTGGTCAATACCTTTCCAATCCACAATGCCACATCTTAATTAAATTATATTACAGTAAATACACTAAAACCTCCATTACTTGATGGCATTTCAATTTCAGCTTTCAAATTCTCAAACTCGCTTGTGAAAGGTAAGCTTGGAAAACAGTGCCACCTAATGCTAAGGAGCATAAAAATAGCATAAAAATAAAAACTAATAAATGTAAAATATGATGTTGCAAATTTGTTTTACACTCATTTTCCACACCACTCTGTAATACTCAGTAATAGCCTAAAAAGAAATTTAAAATGCATCTGCCAAATGATGCAACAGATTTGGTAAACAGCATTGCTAGGTCAAAAATATCTTTTATGATAGCAGGAACATCTAATTCAGGTGTGGAAGAAGTACTTGTACTTGAAAAGCAAATTCCCAAACTACTGCATTCGCTTCACATTGCTTGAGAGCACCAGGGAACCAGAGGATGTGTTCCAAACTAGATCTATTTCTATCAGTAAAAAATAAAAGATGACAAATAAGATTACTTGCAAATCACGATACTGAACAGCTCCTAAGAAGATGCAGAACAGTGCTGTCATTAGCCACATTTCATAGAAAAGATAATTTACAGTGAAAGAGTAAACACTATTCTATAGTTTTCTTCGTCAGCTTTGTACTGTATGTACATTTAAATGTTCTTTTGCCAAAATTCCATGCAGAAGAAGCAAAATGAGCAGAATCCTAATGTACAGAAACAGAACAAACATGCACTACTCTAGGCCAAGCCTCCAGACATCCATCACCTTCAAGCAGTCTGGAGTGAGGGCTTTCCTCTCAATAGATTTTGGCAAACAGCTTCCTGAGGTTGGTTCTTACAGAGCAATGACGTCTGTGCACAACTGACAAGACTAGATTTGTTTTCCACAATCTGAACTATGTATTTAAGAGCTGATAGGCATATAAACATTACCCTGAATGAATCAAAGATAGCACAGCAAGACACAAACTACAAAGTTCATTGCAAGTTTAATGAACATGGGAAACCAAGGAAAAACTTCTTCTTTCTTATCAAGTATTTATTTATCAAGTAATTCACATACTAAAATCCAGCCCTGAACATTAGAGAAATTCACAATGAACTGAATTCACATATTAATGCTGCAATGTATTCATTCAAATTACATGAACAGAGCATCTGCATGAACTTCCAGCCATTGGACTTTTAACTCATCCCATTTCAGACTGTGAGGAAAATCCCATTTTCACTTAAAAATACCAGCACTTTTCCAAATTATATTCAAATAAAGCACATGTAGTAGAGGACTCTCCTGCCAAGTCATTAAAAAATTTTATGTTCTCTCAAAATATACCGTAGCTTTTCATTTTAATCCTTCAATTCCTTATTGTCTACAACAATACTCTTCTGCAAGCTGATCTGCTGAGAGGCTATGTCTGGGTTTTTTCCCAGCCATCCTTCACTAAAATCCCAGAAACATAATTTCTGGTTTTTTTCAGTACTCGTTACAGGACTAACCAAACATTAAAAAAAGGAGGTATCTTGCCATGACAGCAGCCACTGTATCCTAGCCCTATTACGGTCAATGCATTTACACCAGAAGGCCAAGAGTTCCACACAACAAAAATTTTATCTTAGTTGAGAATTAGTCCTGTAATCCTTCGGCAGGCCTGCTAGGGAGATCAGGAATGGATGTGGATCACGAAGTTTCACTCTTCGTTTCTTTTAACTATCATGGAATGCAGTGGTACATTAATTAATTGCGTGGGGCTTGAATGACGTAGATTTTCTTCACTGAGGTAAATACCAGCCTGGATTTAATCCTCTTATCTTCTCTGTTCTGTTAGTATACTCTAAATATCACGTTGCATTAGACTCTTATTATCACAACATCAAAGCTTTTTGTTTTTGTTCTAACACGCTTTCATTAAATTCTCATACACGCACACAAAACCAGGAAGTACTCTTCACTAAAAGAGAGCTGGAGAGGGACATTTCACAAGGGCTGGTAGTGACGGGACAAGGGGGAATGGCATTAAACTGAAGGAGGAAAGATCTAGATTAGCTATTAGGAAGAAATTCTTCCCTGTGGGGGTAGTGAGGCACTGGCACAGGTTGCCCAGAGAGGCTGCCCCACCCCTGGAAGTGTCCATGGCCAGGCTGGACAGTGCTTGGAGCAACCTGGTCTGGTGAGAGGTGTCCCTGCCCATGGTAGCAGGAGCGGAACTGGATCATCTTTGAAGTTCCTTCCAATCCAAACCATTTTATAAATAAAGACAGGCACTACTTTGGAGGCTCAAGGTAAGTGCTTGCCTTGAAACCAAACCAGCATTATAAACATCACACAAAAACCAGACATGGCTATATAGCGGCTGAAATACTGAGAAGTCACCTCTAGGAAAACTGAAGGTTTGTCTAAAGGAAATACAAAGGATCATAAATACTGGCAGACTAGATGTCAGAACATGGGCAAAGATAACACAGAAAGTGGTTTAAGATCAGCTTATAAGACTCATAAAACCTAGCGATACATCCTTCTTCAAAAGGAACAGAATACCTGTCTAGGAATCTGCAGAAGCAGTTACTGTTCAAGGTACAAAAGGAGTGCTCAGGGAACACGATGTTATTGCATTAAGAAAACAGGGTTTGGTTAATTTTGAACTCATTTATACAATAAGACAGCTTAGAGGTATTTCCTTACAGGATTCCTTTACATTATAAAGCATATAATAGCATTTTTCCACCACCTTCCAATCAAAGGGCTGCTGGAAGAGACTGTAGTAAGAGATGAGAACTTTTACTCTGAACTCTAAACAATAACAATCCACTGGCACAGGTGGTACTCACCTGTGACATTCTGGGCAAATCCGTGGCGAAAGAACTGCACTGTCAACTGTGCTGGGAAACCTCTGGCTTGAAAGTGCCCAAATACAAGAAGTCTGGGTCACACATAAGGTTCCCATTTTGGAAAACAGTTCCAGGACAGAGAAGCAAGTACACACCAATAGATCTGACACCTGTAGATGGAGAACTGCCAGAAACTATTCTAAGGGTCATTTTTGAGCTCATAGATAGGTATGATATACTGGGAAAGGATCAGCATGGATTGTGTAAGAAGTCCCACTGTACCAATCCATGGGAATTCTCTAGTGGTCATATAGTTAAAGATGACTCAGTTGACACGCCATTTCAAAGAAGCTACAAGAAATTAAATTGGCATAATTGGAGGGAAGAACAGAAGGAAGCATTTACATGACTAAATAACTAGTTTTCATTGTAAGTAGCTATAAGTAAAAAACCCACAGTAAATAAATACAAGGATCTTCAGTTTCCTTTCCTTTTTTCTTATACAGCTTAGCAATTTACAAGTGATTCTACAAAGAATTCTTATCTTTCCAATTCCATTGGTGTAGCTGTGTGGATTTTCTTTGCTAAAACCTCAGACTCCTTCAGAGTAAACTTCCTTCACCTTCTTTCAACCATGCCATTCTTTTATGATCCCCAAAGACTCAGTCCTCAAATCTACACAGTCCTAATGCTCAGAGAGGTTTCCAAGTAACTGCACCAAATCTGGTGTTTGCAAAAGAACTTATTTTGTTTGTGGGGAAAGATCTACCTTTGCCCCACAGTTTTGAACAAAGCTGTCCACACTCTTAGACTATTTTTCCTGAACATGACTTAACAGAAGCTGCTGCAGAAGATGCAGTTCTGCTCTAAGCTTCCTTAGTAGCCTGTTTACCTGAGTAGACACTGAAATGTCTCTCTGCAAGTCAGCAGAATTCACCCAGCTGTCTCCTTGCAAGATAATGAACTGGTCACAGGACAGGGATTTTCAGCAAACAATGTCACCACAGTGAAACAAGATAAAAGAGGTGAGAGGGAAACCCAGTTGGTTTGTCTTTCAAGTATTCTGTGATGGCAAGACTGCACAAATTAGTAATGGTGTTAATCAAAGCATGTTTATTTCCTTCTCTGTCATATAACAAGTCGATAACCCTAGCTATAATGTTTGGTTTAGTTTCCATGCAGTATCTGCCTAAACAAATATGATGAAATGGTTTTAACAATTCTGCAGCAAAGGCAGCTTTACATTACTCACCTCTGGTACAATGTGTACTTAACACATGAATAGGTTTTGCAATATGAAAATACACATTATCATTGTGAACTTTAGTGTAAGTTCCATACACCAGAGAATGTATGCAGGTTTGCTCTTCTTTCTACAGAAAAAAGCAGTATCTGTTGTTCTGGTGGTTCATGGCCATTTTAAAATGTATTACCTCTAATACACCATTATGAATTATCACGGGAAGATTGTTTTGATGATGTATGTCACAATTTACAGGGTCTCCTGATGAGAGAGAGAATACACTAATGCAATGCATTCCAGAGATTTAGCAGGAAAAAAATTGCTTTTGTTCTCTTTAGATGATTATACATGAACATATGCTATGCTCAATTTACCCCCACTGACATCAGAATTTATAACAGCAGATTTCCAACAATGTCATGGTGTCAGGAAAGGATAAGGCCCATGTCTAGCAAATACATAACCAGCATGTTTCGCTCCCTTGCATCTTTCCATGACCCATGAATGATAAGAGCCTTGATTTCCACTATTTAGCAACGGTATGATTGTTACAGCTCGACATGCACATGACACCAAACCTACTCATGTATTGCATGTTACAGTCACTTGAGCAGAGAACCAAGCAATTAAAGCATTATGACACTGCAACCTGAACCACAGGAAATCATTATCAACCTGCCTCTCTACAACTTCCTGTAAGATCTATTCTGAAGAGACCAAACTAACTTCAGGTACAATGTAGAGGGGGCAGCTGAAGAAGATGGAATTATAGACTTCGCTCTGTTGCCTTCCCAGCTAAAAGGAAAAGAAACTCTTGAATTTTACTGCATTACAATTTCCTGTTGCAAATCTCTTACAACCTGGTAAATATTCAAATAAATAATGTTCCAGGTTGTTGGAGTCCAGAATGCAGAGAATATTGCTCTGCCTGTTTTTAAGTATAAAAACCCCCCTGTACATCAGCATTTCTGACCTTTGTCCCATGGAGAAATCTATATACTCTCTGGGAAGAATTAAAATTTACACTGGTGTGAACTAGGTGATGGGATGTTATGTAAGGTTGTCACAGGGTGAAAACCTAGACTTTTTAGGTTGGTTAATATAGTAAATAGATAAAAGCAAAAAACTTCAAAATGGAGGATAATAGTTGTCTTTTAGATTTCTTCTTCTTCTTCTAATACTCCATGTTCTGCAGTAGAGGTAGTTTGGGATGATTGGATGGAGAGTTCCGCAGTTCCCTTTTGACGTGACAAGGTGAGTTATTGAGCATTGGTAGAAAAAGGAAAATATCTTTCGTTTTAAGTTATAATTGGATAATTTACCTTTAAAAGAGTGTGCTATCAAGAGAAAGCGGCCATTCTTGGCATTCCCTGCTCTGTGCTATGTCTAATGCCCGGCTATGGGCTAAGTTTCTCTGATAAGACTTAATAAACAACTATCTGCAAACTAAGAAGACGGAAGGTCTTTTTTTTTTTACGGCACCTAGCAAAAAGATATTAAAATTCCCTCATCAGGGAAATAATAATTGAGGCACAAAACCTAGCACAGGTAAGTGTAACTGACACTACTCTGCAGTCAAAAGCGAGACTACAGCTCCTTCAGAACACAAAAGTGCTCTGTAAATGACTTGAACATTCCAATTTAGTTTGGTCTGATTAATGGTGTGGTGTAACACAGTCACATGATATTCAGAATATCCACACACCTGCATTCAATTCTTTGCAGTATTACTCCTTTGCATCTTCATGTCCAACTCCGCAGACTTCTCTGGGAAGCCATACTGCTTGTGTCACCCAGGGATGGCTGTCCCAGAGCTCCTCTAGATTCACAGTGGGCTCAGAATGCTGATGGCTTTAAAGCATCAGGGAAGATGCATCTCACCTGTAAAACAGAGGCTTCCAACTATCGTGCCAGTGCTACTGGTGTGAGCAGGCAAAATCAGATGCACACTGAAAGTGGGAGGCACACGGGATGAGGATCATTAGGCCGCATCTCCCACTGTGCCTCTGACGCCTTTGCCTGGTCTTAAAATCAAGAGTCAAACATTGTTAGAAGGGAAAAAGGGATTTTACCTTTGTATTTATTTTAAGGATCTTTAGGTGCACTACGTCCAGGTCGAATGCACCTCAATACACACTGCAACACACACCCACCAAAGATCTGGTATAACATTATAGGTCTTACTAATTAGCATATCTATCAAAGATTCCCCAATGAGAGGCTTGAATGAGCCCCCCTCCTCCCCAAGGAACCTTCCCCTGGATGGTTCTATCTTAGTTTACAAAATGTGTTCTGGAGAAAACCTTGGGGTGTAGGACATTTTAATCCCTAACTACAAAGCTTCTAAAATGTTGAGTTTCCTAGCTTGACTAACAAGTCCAAGAATGTAGGCAAAAAGCACTAAGAACACAGAAGTTGTAAAAGATATAAAAGGGTATAAAAGAAAAGGCAAAAAATCATCACGGCATCACCTCAGCACTAACACGGGATCCCAAAGGCAGCCTTCCTGCAATTCCCTAATACAATATATGGGATGCAGATGTTAGTCCTGCACATCAGGTCCCACAGCAGACGGGAAGCTGAAGCACAGCTTGGAGCTGGGAAATGTGCTGTCTCCTCAGTGCAACACTGAGCTGTGAATGTGCCTGCAAGAGTCCAACGTGCCCCATCACGCTATGCACAGGCAGTGTCCCTTCATTCGTGCCACGGCAGCCTCTGTCTTCAACTCTCTCCCAGGGCCATCAGACTCATTTTTGTAATTATATGAACATTACCAGAAGCATAACCCTACAGAAATTACATTTTGGTTCACAGTACATTTGATCATCATGTTTGCAAGTCCCTTGTTCTGGTATGCTAAAGCACAACTACTGACACATTTTGGTAGCATGAGGCATTAAAAACAGATTCTTCTTTTTGACCATTACATTTAGTCTTTCAAATTTGCGTTATTAAGCAACAGTAACACATGACAGGCTCCTAAATGCCCATCTAGTACATTGTTCTCACTATCTAATGCAGTTATAAGTATAAACTAAAAATGGTCGTTATAAATTTGTCATGGAGCAACTCACATGCTGCGCTGATTTCCCACCCATAGTACATGGCTTTTTGAGAAGATAATTCTAATTTAAGTCTTGATAAGACTGCAATGTCTTCAAGAACTATAATGAGAAGCAGTTCCTGTGCTCTGTTCCCTTGCACACAGAACTAACAAGAGAATAGCACAGCTGCTGTTGATAACTAAGGAGAATTTTGACTCTCAAGCTAAATGGGAGAGCTTTTATGACTACTTTGGATATCAGACACCTACAGAGGAAAAACAAAATAAAAACCAAGAGCAACAGGGAGATGATCCCATAGTGCTCAGCTAAAGCAGTGCTAGGATTATACATTTGTTATTCTACTCCAGTAAAACTACTTCCATACCATTCTTCATCTTCCGTTTCAGCTGAAAAGAGATCCTACTGTAGAAACACACAAAGACCCCCCCGAATGACCCTACAACAGCACATACCAGTACTAAATCAACACCCAGACAATTGTCTTCCTTGGATTAAGTACTCCCAGTAATTCACAGCCCCACCATCCAGGCTGTACTGTGAGTGTGTGTTCAGCATCTCCACTGTCCTAACCTTGCCAGTTTCTTAGGGTGTCTTTTATTTTTGGGGAAAGAAATCCCTATTCTTTTTAAGGAGCTACATATCCAACCATGACAATCACTGCTTTGTGCACACTTTCAAAGCAAATTATTTCTAGGATCAACATGTCATCTTATATCTACCTAGCAGAGACAGAAACATACTCTCGCTCATTTTACATACTAATTAGGTTCTACCTCAGATAATTTTATCACTAATGATTCACTTCTAGTCAGAAAGGCAGGAATTTCAACAGGAATTCAGCTCAGTGGTAATAGAACAAACCTGGTCTGAAATTTTTCATGCTTTAGGCCTCATTTACATGAGCCCATTGATTTAACCCTTGATGGGTCTCACAGAAATACTGAGAAGGACAGACAGGGATAACTAACCCAGCTTCACAGAACTACCTCCAGCTTACTCATTCTTCTTTCTCATCAGAATACTCATCAGAATCCATAAATGGAAGTTCATCTCTGAGTTAAATCTGTTCCATGGCAACAGGTTAAGCATCTGCAAACAAAACTAAGTTTTGTGTTAGTATTGTCTCTACCACAGTCTCAGAAAATAAAATGCTCAGTGTGGTCACAAAAATTCCACTGGAGTCAGCTCCTCTTTCAAAGGATGCAGTTATGCCTAAAACCCATGTCAATCGAAACTGGCCGGCCTGCCAGTCTGAGCTATTCTCTGCACTCAGCCGGTTTTATCTTGCACATTGCACTCCTCTCAAAGGTTGTTTTTTTCTTTAGTCTTTACACAGCTCCAGTCTGTAGTTAGAGTGCCTTCCAACCATTTACCAACAGAAAAAGCAATTTAGAGGAGTTCTTTTTCCCTGCCTCCTCATGTTGCTCGCCACAGAACAAAATGATCAATAGTGAAATACTTCCCTATCTCCGAACTGGGACAGTTCACTGATATCATTTCTCAGACACACTCAAATTTATGTGAACTTTCCACAAGCAAAGCAGGACAACAACAACTAACCACTACACCAGATGGGTTTCAACAGCCACCTACTTTGTCACAGTGAGAACCAACTGTAAACTCCAAGCAAGCCCACCCTATAGTGCCAGCATCTCCAGCCCCCCGAAGTCAGAACAAACACAGCATTATATTTCCAGGACATACCCCCAGGATTACTTTCAAAAACAAGCAACAAGTTTAAGAGAGGTAACTTATTTTATCACACAGTATACTGGAGATGGAAAAGAGAGGTTAAGACTTCCCAACACACCCCTGGAACAGCCAGGTACTGCAGCAGATTACCCAGAGAGGTTCTGCAGTCTCCATCCCACTTTCAGCAGGAGGTTGGACTAGAGCCCTCTGGAAATCCTTTCCAAAATGAGTTATCCTATGACCTTATGATGCAACAAAACAATTTCCTTTTTTTTTGTGAGAAGTTTGTTCTCAATTCTTTACATGTACAACAAAACTTTTTATTCAGCAATAGTCATTGAGGCTTTGATTCTGTTGCCATAAATAAATATTCACAAAAAAAACAAATGAAATCACAGAAGGGTTGGACAGCTTCTGGGGACAAATATGCCACCTACAATAAGCAGGAAGAAACCAAGAAACAGTCTGGTCTAGCAAGGTATTCAGAGAAGTACATTCAAAATCTAAACACCTATGCCCAGTTGTCACGCAGCATTTACAGACTGGCAGAAAGAGCAGCAGTCTTGATTTTCCATCAAAGGATTTTCTACATTGCCAGTTAAGCAGGGGGGAAGGGAGAATCTCAGATAAATCTGATTGAAATATATGTGCAGGCTTCGTACTGAACTGAGTAATTTCTTTTTTCTGTAAACAACAGTAAAAGTGAAAAAGAGAGCAAGAGAATAGTTGCTTTTTCATTATTTGGACAGAAGCAGTTAAGAGAGGGAAGAAAGGAAGACAGGTCTTTACTCAATGTTTCCTCTCTCTCAATTGCAAGTGGAATTAATGAATGACAATCCTCCCAGCAGACTTCTGTTTTCCCTCCTCAATACCCTAGTCTTTCTCCAGACTGGTACGCTGCTCTTGCCATTTTTAGGGCATGTTGTGCAAGAAGCTACTGCTTACTCAGAATAAAAGGCTCTCCACATTCCCTGAAAGGACATGGACAAACTATGGGACAAGCCATCCTGAAGAAGCACCCTGAGTACATTTTCAGCAAAGCCAGGAACGGGGCTGTGACAAGCAGTAAACAACATAACACCCTCTTTCAGACACCAAGAAGAAAATGAATAAGTAGCAAGCCTTACCTTAAAAGCACCCTTCTGCTACTGCAAAGATAGCTGGTTCCCCTGCCTCAAGATAGAAGGGGGCAAGAAAGAATCTGCATTTCAGCAAACACAGGTGGTACATCCAAAGTCCTAAATCGGGGGTTTACCTACTTGCTTTTGGCACAGAGGGACATACAGGATTCACCTAAGGTGGTTAGCCTAGAGTTAAACCCAGAGCAGGAACATTGCCTTGTTCCTGATACTTCTTCAATTCTATAATTAGGGTGAGGTATTCCACTCATCCAGATCACTGAATGGGGAGGAAATAGAAAAAAGTCATACCCATCTCAGAACTGGATTAGTCAAGCAGATTTTTATGGCTTACTCACAGATTCTGGACAAGAACTGTCTGAGGCTGTGACAGTTCAAAAGAAACATCCTCTATATAGCAGTTAGTGGAGACCCACTAACCTCTGGTTTCACTGGTATCACCACCTAAAGTGACCGAGCATGCCCTCAGATCCTCCTGAAAAAGACTGCTTGCCTCAGGCAAAATCCCATTTACTGTTTCTCCTGCTTTTGCTGCATTCGACCCTACACAGCTAAGCTAGCACCAAGGTCTGCAAGGTCAAGAAAAAAATATACCCAACTGTGCTGTTATTCTGGAAATACCCAGTTCAAAAGTTGTTTCTCACGTCTCTTTGAAAGGGTCTACTCTGCTCCAGGTCTGTAAGCAGTCACAGTGTCAGGCAGATACTCACAAAGACAGACAGACCTGAAGGATGATATCAGGAAACTAATCACCAAACCAAAAGGATGCTCAGTGCAATGAACATGGCTCAAAATACTTTTCACGTGGCTCAGTATTTTTTCAGTAAGCTCAGTGAAACTGATACAGATTCACCCCTTAGAATCTTGATATAGGATTTAGCTTTATTGTATGTCAAATGATTTTTGAAAAAGATATTAACTGAAAAAGCAATGGCAAATTATGTGGATGGTTTTCTAAACTGATTCTAGTAGCAACAGCACCAAAATATTTTGCTGCAGCATATTTTACAACAGCTATAATAGAGTAAACACTGACAGAAAAAGTCTCTTACCTAGCAGCAGCACCTTTCACTACCCCAACCAGCACTTCTGGAAAAGAAGGAGCAGCTTCCAAGATACATGAGATGAGCAGCACTGATCAAAGTTCAATTATCAATTGAGTAAACCATTTTTTTTTTAAGAAAGGACAACTTAAAACAAAACAAAAAAATCTTACCACAAATATAACTTAAGACCACTTAGAACTTAAATACAACCATGCTACAGGAGTATTTCTTGAAGAGAAAAATAATGCAGACAAATATAAGGGAAGTCCAGATTCCCACAAGATAACACACCAGGTTATCTTGCTTTTCAGCACAGGACAAAGGTGAATGTATTCTCAGTAGGGAGCACATCAGATTTTCCTTTTGGAAGGAACAGTAGCTCCGAAACCCTTCCAAAATTCTACAGAAACAGCTCACTCTTGTACAACCTTTGCAGCCATGGGTAAATGGAAAACTCATTCTAATTCAGGCAAAACATCATTTACATTTTTGTCTACTCTGAACAGGTCAATGCACCCACTTTCTAGTTTGCCATTAAAACATTACTGGCTTTTAAGCTCTGTTTGAGAGCCTATGCTGTCCCTCCAATTATTCTTTTCTCCTTATCTACATAAACTGCATTTAACATCTTTTTACAAATGAGTGAGTTTCATAACAACAGAAACCCAGTGCTGCAGGGTAAATAATCCCTGCTTTATTTAAGAGAATATATTTACAAAACAAAGTAAGGTATATATAGATTTTTAACTTCATTATACAAGCACTAGTAGGGCTCCTTTTACAAACTCTTGGCGGCATTAGGGAAATATCAATACCTTTCTATCATGTTAATGATGTCGCAGGGTCAGCTGAAGCTAATGGAGCTGCACTCTGGATTAATTTTGACCAATTAGGATGGTAAGTTAATTGAAGGTTTGTCACTCTTGCACAACAACAACAACAACACCACCACAACTAGACCTTTGTGGAAATTTCAACTGCTGCTGCTCCACCTCTCTGCCCAAACTGGAGCCCCACAGCAGTGCTGGTTGAAGAAAACATGTGCATGTGCCTGAGCTACTGCTGACAGGGCTGAGAGTTCACAGAACCCTGAGGGAATTCAGGCTGGAATGCAACTCCCACCTCCAGTCACTGCAGGGGAGCAGCACCCCCGAGCACAAGGGTGCAAGAGCACAGTAGTTATCTGAGATAAAGCCATAACTCCTGGTTCCATCAGGGCTACCTGTGGACACCTCCAGGAGGGTCACAAAGCAATGCAGGTGGATCCTGCTCTCCATTCTCTGTGACACAGCAGAGCATTGCCATGCAACAGCATCCACTCCTCTCTGATCCCTTTACATCAGCTTTTACCCAGCTGAGCTAACTCATTCATGTCAAGGAGACTTTGACACTGTAAATGCTGATGGACTTGTACCCTTTTACCTGTAACAGCATTTGTGATTTTATCTAACTGGTTAGAGGTGCTACCCTACTGCCTGGCACCTGGAGCACTGCAGGGTGTATCCCCTACAGCCTTTGCTTCTCCCTGCACTTCATGTTTATGAACGGCTGTGCAACACAGTGGCCCCAGCCCTGCTCTGCTTCAGACACCCTTCACACACCAGTGTGAAGCACAGCCACCTCTGCCCCAGCACAAACCCACCCATCCACACACCATGGGCTGCAGAACCTTGTTTTAATTTATGTAAGTTTTGGCTGATTTGTATTTTCATGTCTTTTAGCAATGCTAGAGACAATTAAAGATGTTCACAGGGATAAAGAAGCCACAGAGTCAGATCAGAATGTCAAAACAGGCAGAATTTTAAAAGACTAATTTTGAAAAGCTGCATCACACACACAGCCTCCGTAATGACTGCTTTTAATTGAACCATTTCAAGTGAATTTTCACTGAATTCTAATTTTCATTACCAAATGCTTATGATCCAGGATATTCTATGATTGGTGAGAGTTTTCTTTTTTTTTTTTTTCTTTTCCTCCTGATAGACATTGCCATGAGAACTACAGTGAAATGCATTTCTCCTACTCTGGTAATAAGGTATCCATTCAATTTTAAATTATAAAAGGCAATACTTTTTTTGGTGTTGTTACTTTTAGTAACACAAATCAGGCCAGCTGGAGATGTTATTTCTACCCTGGAGAGTCTTGTGCAATGCTTTAAATTGTAAAGGGAAATAAGCGATTCTAGCTTTTATGACAACACAATTCACAGTGACTTCTCCTGGTATTATTTTTCTGGGAATTGCTGCACACTGCAGACTAACATAAACTTCTATGAGCACCTTGAGAGAAATATGCATTTAAAAGTTTATTTAGGCAAGGTAAAAGATTACACTGAGAAGAATGCATTAGCACATGCTAAGCAGAATAGAGCCCGATCTCCACTCTGCCTACATTATCCTCATGTGTAAGTGGACAATTTAGTTTAAAATTCCTACTTCCACTTGGATGCAAACTCCTAATCTTCACATTCCAGTCAAGCCCAACAGACAGATTCTTTTGTGAGAATAACTGGAAACAACCGGCTTTCAGTTTTCGACAGTTTTCAACAACTTTCCTCCTGGGCAACAACCAGCGACAATGAGTGACAACCTAAATGATGCATATGTAATTGGATTGTATAAAAAAGCTTCCAAAAATAATTTAAGAACATTGATACTGAAAAATTAATTTCTCAAGTTGAAATGGAGTAAGCATCATGAGGAGTTCTGTGGTTTTATTCAGCAGTAGCTCAGTTTAGATCCTGGGAAAGATGGCACAAAATTAAAACAAGCAACTACAGTACAGTGGTAAGCCTGAAGGAAAAGCGCTGACACCTTGCAGAATTCTTGTGTTCTATGCACAGTTTTTTCATTCTAAATAGCTTCTGTAATGTCACTCTGCCCACCTTCCCCGTGACATGAAAACATAGCTCTCTCCTAAACAACTGTTTGCAGACAATACCAATTCTAGTGATTTCCAAATCCATGAGGAAATCAAATTGCCCCACTCGCTGCACTCCAAAGCAGCAAAGAGTTTTGAAAGGAAAACAACCAAATTCTGTTTCCACTTATAAGCTTTAAAAACAGATCTGTAGATACTATCAGAGAGGAATGAGAAGAACAGATCAGAAACAGCACTCAATACTAACAGGTGGCTGAACACAGAAATATACTCTGTCACATCCTCATAGTCTAAGTTCTTGGTATAACATGAGTTCCACGAAGTCCAAGAGATCTGACCCAAGCTATCTCAATGCACTTTCAGCCTACATTCCATGATAGAAAGACCATAACTAAAGCTCAGATAAGGGTTTTGACAATGTTTTAGATTTTTAACAGGTTCTAGTTCTTTCCTCACACACTACATCCATCTTTTTAAAGTACCAAGATTAATTCAAAGAAACACCCTTAAACAAATGAAATTTGAAGTCAGTTGCATATTAAAATGACAAAGTGCCCTTTATCCACCTGTTTCACTTCCCTGGCTGTATTTTCCAGTGAAAATAACATTAACTGTATGGACAGACAGTTAAGATAAAGTTATCTTCTGCAACAGCTGGCAAGAAGCAATGCATAAAAAGAATGTACAAAGACTTCGTTCTGCAATAGGAATTGGTATTTTGGTATTACGTGTATATGAAAAAATTACACCAATAAATTTTCTTCACTCAGGAGAAATATCAGCCTAATAGTTCTATAGAAGTGGCAGGAAACTGCTGTAAAATAAACAAGTTTCTGTGGGGAATACGGAAAGAATTGGACTAGTGTACTGTAGACACTTATATTTATCCCTGTATCTGACTTGAATGTTATATATTTAAATAGAAGATTTGTAGATAAAGTAGTCAGCCTTCTCCCCTAACATGTTCCCAACTCCACAGAAACATCCACAGCTATTCCATTAAGAGCTAAGCTAATTGCTTTGACTGAAAATGAGGATTTTAGCTTTCTCACAAAAGTACAGAGCTTCCTCACAAAAACATATGAACCACATTTCCAGTTTGCTGGTTTTGCTACCCAATCCAGTTCTAGGAAAAGTGTGTTTTCATGCACAGTGTTCTCTATCCTAAAGTGATGATTAATTATTCCGTCTTTTCCCTTGAGTGAAGTTCAGAATAAGCAATTCTAAAGAGTTCTTGTGTATAAACATTTGCACAAACAAAAGCTACAATAGAAACACAGTAGGAGTAAAAGAGTTTGGGACACAACTTGGTTGGTGTGCTTGGTCAACCTCCTAAAAGGAGGGGGAGAAGAGATCTACACCCTAACTTGTTTACAGTTTATATACAAAGAGCCAAAGTTAAAGCATCAGTTAAAAGGTAGTTTTCCACACAGGAGACAGATATTCAGAGGTGTTGAATCTGCTAAGTTTTGTTGGGTTTTGTTTGGTCAGGGTTTCATATATGATACAGATTTTAATAAGCTTTAGTTAATTGCTTCAGAAGGGCTCTTGCTGGAACCAATCTCTCTTCTGTAAGAAAGTAACACGCAGAAGATTTTTAGTTGTTTTTCTGAAAGACACTCTAAATTTGTAAATACAAAACTGTTTATTCCCAACATGTTCAACAGCTGCATTCTTCTGAGACACTGGAATGTGGAGAATACTCACAGAAATTAGTATGGGAGAGGTGTGCTGTGTCAAGAATTCAAAAGGAAAGGTGCACAAGGAGCTCAAAGTTTTAATAGGACAACCGAGATGACATGCAAAAATAAGCTATGAAAAAAACCCTAAATGGCAGAAAGAGAAGGGTGCAAATCTCCAAAGGCTGCAAGAAGCTTGGAAACAGTGACCTCTCATCACCCTGTTCTGCCCCTCTGCACTTCAATTCCTTAACTGATTCTAGTCCAACTGCAACTCCAGTCTTCTCAAAGCAATCAACAAGTCTACTGCTCAGAACAAACACCAAACTGATCGTTAGAGCCAAACGGTGCTGTCAGGTTGCCAGAATGACTCTTTAAAACAAATACATTATTACAATTTTAGGAAGTCCATTAATGTCTCAAGTACAACTGGCCTTCATTTTCCCATGTCAGTGTTAGGTGCACATGCATACTTGTAATACTCCCAGGATGAAGGTAAACAACTGCTGAAACTATTCTAATTTATTTCTCTCAGCTTCCAAACTGCCCTAGTTCTTCCCTGCTTTGCAGTCATATGCCAAAGCCTCAGCTAAGATCAGGGCCCCTGTGGCAAGACTCAATCTTTGCCTCAGAGAGATCAAGAGTTAAATAGTCAAGACTAGCAAATGGGAGGAGACATAATAGAAGAAGCTGGAGATAGAGTTACCCAAGGTCACAGAGCAGGACACCAACACAAGTCCTATCTAGACTTCCCTTCCTCATAGGTCACATTTTCACTCACCTTTGGCTGAACTTTCTTCTTTGCTGCTTTTCTCCTCAGTTATGAATAATTCATGCTCTCGCTCTTAGGTCAAGATTTCTGTTCACATACGATAATGTTAACCAGGCAAGAAGTCTTATGCTGCCATATGAAAAACACTGAAAAGAATGGCAACATCAAAACTTTTCAGCCAAGAATTTTGCTGCTGGTTTCTTCATCCATATACAATTAGAATTGTTTCTTCTTTACAGATACTGGTGTAATTAATTCTGTCTTTCTCTGTCTGCCCATGGCAAGGACTTAATTTCTACAATTCATAGCTTGAAACATGAAGAAATTCTGCATTCAGATTAGCTGTAGCATTTCCTCTGCCCCTAAGTATTTTGATTTTGTAGAGTTTACTGCAAATATGGCAACAAAATTTAGTAGCATAAAGGCAAACTGTGAACTCTGCTCCTAATAAAAATTCATCACTTTTACATGCAAGACTGGATCACCCATCCAAGTGACTTGAAGCCAGAAAGAAATTCAAACTAGTGACTTGTTCTAGATAAATAAAATTGTTGTCTTGACATTAGCCAGAGTAAGTTACTGCATGGAGTAAAGTTGACAGATGTTGTTTCTGGAAGCGCTAGATACAGCTTCTGTTGACCCTTACTGCGGTAATAAACTGACATTTTAAAAACTGAGATTGTCCATTGTTCAATCACCTAAATCAGTGTGGCAAAGAGCGTTCTTTGGCTACCTTCTATTAATTACAGCATAGCAACCAAAGTAGTTGCAAGTAAAATGCCTCAAGCCTTTCAACAGAATGCTGGTCACATCATCTTCTGTCATTCTCCTTGAACTCCACACCTAGATTCTGTACTTTCCTGGTTACATTTGCTTTGAAGGGTACAAAACAAACTACTGTATAACTCTAAATCACCCAGAAGAAAAAACAGGACGCCATGTGGTGATTACTAGGGAAATTAGAAGGGTACAGTAGACAGTGAGGATGAGTAATAGAAATAGTAGATTTCTTTCCGTTGTCCAAGATGGTGCACATCTCCCACAGCACATTTGTATACCTTGAAATTTATGGGAAGAGTGGCCCCTCTTACCCAGCCATTAGCTTCCAGTAAAAACTGCAGGATATTGGGAGTCCTTTACCTAAATGTCATGAAGTATTGGTTGAACAGAGGACAGTGTGAGTAAAGCTCATCTAAAACTATTCTCTACCACTTACGTAAATCACATCACCTAACTTTAGCTCCTGAAATACACCATACCAATAGTATATATATTTGATAGTATACTTTATATAATAAAAATTCAATGCAGCATAGAGTCGTTGCTATAGTAACTGGATGAAATTGTACCACGTGAACTAAATGAGAGTGAGAAAAATGCATGAGATCTCCTGGTGAGAAATCTGGATGCTGATGTCAGATTGCAATGCACCAACTTAAAGACTGCTCGGTACTCTTCAGACTCTATGGGTAATGAAAGAGGAGATGAACTCCAAAGGGCTGGCTGTCCCTTGGTCAGGATGGCAGATGGGATGGCACAGTTCTCTTAGGCTGTGCTTGAGTATTGTGACAAAAGCTGGATGATAAATTCTCTGGTTCCAAAAAATGTGCGGGTTTCCCTGACTAAAGCATAATTCTTGTTCCCAAACAATTTTATTTACAACAAATCCCATGTCAAAAAGTAAAGAGAAACACACAAACAACAAAGCCACAAACTGGAAGAAACATCAAGCTGAACAGTGACTTCACTGAGCAACACTGTAAACTGGCTTGCATGTGAGTGCAGAATTAGACGCAGCAACTTCTGGAGATCCTTTAGAGTCCACACCATTCTGTGGTTCTATGTAAGCTGCATGTTTGGCCTCCCATTTCAAAGCTTGTCCTGCCCTTAACTCAAGCCCACATACTGTTTCTCTTGAACTGAAAAGGAATGGAAAAGGGTTTTGAAGGCAGAAAACTCCCACTACTTAATCATGTTTAAATGAAGCCAATTTTCAGATAGGATGTAGAAACAGAATACAATTGATTTTTTTAAACCATTTCTAAAACAACTCCTGTCATTTTTTCCAAAAAGAATTTCAGGAAGTGGTAGTGGCTGTTTCAGTTCCAAGCAAAACAATGCCTGAGACCTCAAGATTAAAAGCACTGAAGAGAGGATGCTCCTACAAGGGGAGAGGGTGTGTGGTTAACTTAGTCACTGCACACATACTGGAAGTAGAACTTAAAGGAACAGAAAAATATCCATGCAGTCTTACTTATGCATCCTTAATCTAAAAGCCTCACATTTTCTACCATTTTCATTTAATTCAAAACATAAATGCTTAATTTTTGCAGTAGTTTTCCCTGCTGTGTTGTCTTTTGAAATCCAATAGCAGTGCGAGCATATAATAAATTAGTCTGTAGTCATTCAAAAGAGGCTGAAAGATGGACTAGCAATAAAATCAAAACATAGAACCTTATTACTGTAGTGTTTGAGCTAATACTACACACAACTGCACTGCTAATGCCAGCTTCAGCTTATAGAATCTCAGGTGCCCATGTTAACATTATAACACAAGAAATACCGGAAATTAGATAATAAAGAATTGGTGCCAAATGTGACTTTTAACCACTGGGAAGATAAAAGTTGTGCAAAAATCTTCTCACAGGGAGAAACCATGTGGTACAGTGTACTGCAACTTGCTCCTCACCATTTCCAGCACTGTGCCTACCACAGGATGCACGGGACAATGTGCAGCAACCCTTAACTGTGAGCTGATCCTTAGCCTTAAGTACAGTTTAACAAAAGCTACCTAAGCAAAACAGAGCTCCTCCAGCTGGAGAGGAAGAAGGAGAGATCTCAGTGTTCCACTACTGGACAGCAGCCTGAGTGGCCAAAGTTACAATCAACACTTCTGGGAAATTAACTACTTGGAAACACACAGCAGTGAAGAGAAACAACCATTACACACAGGAAGGACAATTTGAGTATGAGCTGATATTAAATTTACTATTGAAAGCTCTGTGTTCACATCACTTTCTGGCAAAGCACTATTCACATACCTGAAACAAATGGGACTCACCTTCCCTTTCAACTGACACAAAAGCACAGAGGCATTGTACCTTTACGTTCCTTAAAAATGTCAGGAGGAAACCAATGTGAAATGGTTCAAATGTGAAGCTAACCCAGAAGCCTCCAAAACACAGTTTTTCCTGAAGGCATTTTAAGGAGCATCCACGCTCTCTTTTCAGTGACTTCATTTATGCCAGCCAAGATGATTCAAATCTTCTACTGGCTGAAGCACCTTCAAAATGCGGCTACTGCTTTACAGAGTCGGTTACTTTTAAGCATGGTTCTCTATCTAATTTTTGATCCAAATAGTGCTTTACACTCAAAAAATCAGAACAGTTATAACACAGTGATTACTGTAAAAAGTTATGTCATATCAGACACATACATAAAACCACTTCTTACTAGTTTTAGAGTAGGTAAGCAAAAACACACAGGCATTTTTGGGGTGAGGAGGGGGCTTCAGGGGGACAAGGGGACAGACAACACAGAGTTTGGATAACCAAAAGCTACATGCAAACTTTTGGTTTAATTTATTCAGTGCTACAGGTGAGGAAAAATATCAGGGAATGTATCTATCTGCTGTGACCTGCTGTCACAGAACACAAGAAAAAAAGTAAACATCTCTCAGTTTAGTACTACCATAAGGAAACCACACATACATTTTTGTCTACACAAACATTTCACATCTAGAATACCAAATGAGAGGGCAAGACAAACCTCTTACCTCATTCATAAATGCCTGAAGCTCCAACAGAGGCCCACAACTTCTGTGAAGAATTTCCCACCACCTGTAAAACCACAAAATTTTTTACTATTCACAAAAAAAAGTCCCATTCATGCCCTTTGCCACTCCTAATCCCACAAAATACTAAGTACTCTATTCCAAGTGTGACAGTGCTAGTACCTTTAGAAGTAGGACATTTGATTCAGTGACAGAAGATGCCAAAAAAAAAAAAAGGAACAAAATACCCATACCCCAAATCTGAATCCATTTGAAAACGGACCAGAAAAGGATTTCCAGAAATCTTAACTTTATTATTTTTCCACTCTATGAAATAGTTTACATGAATAAACTATAATCTAGTTATACCTTCATAAACAAAGAATTAAAGTATGGTAATATAATTAATGCCAACTAGGATGTATTTACAGGAAAAGCATCTCAACTAACTTGATGAGATTAAAAGTTCATATTAAAAAGAAAACTGCTTGATGTAGTTAGAATTTTATGTGGATAAATTAGACCTGGTACTTCCTGAAATGCTGAGTGAGAACCTGAAATGAAACAAAATCAACGCATATTGTGTGCTAATCAAATTAAAAACTGATTAAGTGACAAATCTCAGCTGAAAGTTGAAGCAGAAGATCCTCATCAGGGGACCAGGGCTTTTAATGGGTTCCTGCAGGCTCTACAGGCTTTTAATAATTTACCTTTTAAAATTAGCTACCTGATGGGAAAAAATAACAGTAAAATCTGGAAATGAGACAGAGGAAAAAAGTAAGCAACAAGTAGGGTGTGTCATGAATGTACAAGGACAAATACCAGCGAGAGCAGCTCGCACTCTACCACTTCTAACACAAGCAAACATTTTGGCAAACTTAAGGCTGGAAGAAGGAATCGTTCTGAATTCCTGTGTCACGGAATACCAGTTGGAACTCCGACGAGTTTCAGTCTTGCTTGTTCATCTTACAGAGGAACTTCAGCTCTTCAACATGTTTAATGTTAAACGGCTGCTCTGGATGGTCATGTGTGCACTCACTTAAATGCACATCTACACAACAGCACGTTCTTGCTTAGGGTGGACAAGTAAGGGGGAAGCACGCTATTTACACAAAAGGATTAACACGTTGCCTTGGAGATATGATACTTTTTTTGATGGATACAAGTTCCTCACTAAGGCGAGGAATGAAATTAAACATCCCTGTGTCACTACACTCTGAACAATGTGCCAGAATCAGTGACAACCAGCAATTCTTTCTCTCCAACATGTTCCTGAGGACTGGGAAATTTATTTACAAAAAAATAAAACAAAAAACAGCTGAAGATAACTAAAACTTCCCATAAGTCAAAATTCTGTTATTTAATTCTCAAGCTGATACTGTAATTCCAGTATTACTTTCTCTCTTACTGTCCCACTTTTCTTTAAAATCTCTAGTTTGAAGGTGGCCATGGTCAGCATTTTAAGCATCTCCAAAACAACCATCTGCAAAACTGACTAAGAACCAAGCAAAAACACAACCTAGGCACAGCCTTGAGATCAAGTGTCAGCAGAGTAATTGCAGTGAATAAGAAGCCATTTGCACTCACACTGATTTCCCTCATCAGGTTCAGAAATAATGCTGGCAAATTGTCCTTCACATACTTTTTTTTTCAGCATCCTGTCCTCATAAATTCCCATCATACCATGATAGATACAACAGAAAACACTTGCTAAGCAAGAAAGTAATAAATCTGTAGGACTAAAAATTAGTTTTTCTTATGATGATCAAGTCTGGAATACAAACTGTTCTGGAAGATAATGATTTACATTAGGGAGGCTTTTGATGCCATGGGCATTGAAACTAATGACAATGAAGTTGAATGCCTATGGGTAAGGATTAAGGGGAAGGCCAACAAGGCTGAAATCCTACTAGGAGTCTGTTATAGACCACCCAACCAGGATGAAGAGGTGGACAACTTATTCTATAAGCAGCTAGAGAATGTTTCAGGGTCACCAGCCCTTGTTCTTGTAGGTGACTTTAACCTACCGGACATCTGCTGGGAACTTAATACAGCAGAAAAGAGGCACAGTCCAGGAAGTTTTAGAGTGGGTGGAGGACAATTTTGTGCTGCAGCTGGTGAGTGAGCCCACCAGGGGAGGAGCTACACTAGATTTGTTATTTACAAATAGGGATGGGCTGGTGGGAGATGTGGTGGTTGGAGGACGACTGGGGCATAGTGACCATGGAATTATAGAGTTCTCAATAATTGGCGAAATGAGGGTGAACATCACTAAGACTTTTACATTGGACTTCAGACTTTAACCTATTTAGGAGACTTATTCAGGGTGTTCCTTGGGAAGCAGCCCTTAAAAACAAAGGAGTACAGGAAGGGTGGGCATACCTCAAAACAGAGATCTTGAGGGTACAGGAACAGACTGTTCCAGTGCAACGAAACATGAGTCGATGAGGCAAACGTCCATCTTGGATGGACAATGAGGTTTTGAAGGAACTTAGGAACAAAAAGAAGATGTATCATCTTTGGAAGGATGGTCAGGCCTCTCAGGATATATTTAAGGAGGCTGCTAGGGCATGTAGGAAAAAAATTAGGGAGGCCAAAGCTCAGTTTGAACTCAATTTAGCAACCTTTGTAAAAGATAACAAAAAATGTTTTTACAAATATATTAATGACAAAAGGAAGGGCAAGACTGACCTTTGTTGTCTACTGGATGCAGAAGGGAATTTAGTAACTGCAGATGAGGAGAAGGCGGAAGTGCTAAATGACTTCTTTGCCTCGGTCTTTACTGGAAAGACACATGGTCCTCAGGACAACTGTCCTGGGTAGATGGTGTCAGGAAGCAGGATGGTCCCCCTGTTGTCCAAGAGGAGGCAGTCAGGGAACTGCTGAGCCGTTTGGATATTCATAAATCTATGGGACCAGATGGGATTCATCCCAGAGTGATGAGGGAGCTGGCAGATGAGCTTGCAAAGCCACTCTCCATCATTTACCAACAGTCCTGGCTCACTGGTGAGGTTCCAGATGACTGGAAGCTGGCCAATGCGACACCCATTTATAAAAAGGGTAAGAAAGAGGATCCTGGTAATTAAAGGCCAGTTAGCCTGACCTCAGTACCAGGTAAGGTTATGGAACAGTTTATATTGAGTGCTATTACACAGCACCTACAGGATGGACAGGGGATCAGACCCAGCCAGCATGGGTTTAGGAGGGGTAGGTCATGTTTGACCAACCCGGTCTCCTTTTATGATCGGGTAACCCGCCTGGTGGATGCGGGAAAGGCTGTAGATGTTGTCTATTTAGACTTCAGCAAAGCCTTTGACACTGTCTCCCACAACATACTCCTGGAAAAGATGGCAGCCCACGGCTTGGACAGGAGCACTCTTCGCTGCGTTAAGAACTGGTTGGATGACGGGGCCCAGAGAGGGGTGGTGAACGGTGCTGCATCCAGCTGGCAGCCAGTCACTGGTGGTGTTCCTCAGGGATCTCTGCTGGGACCAGTTCTGTTTGATATTTTTATTGATGACATGGAT
>VXAD01010517.1:0-31299 GCA_013399195.1 Dicrurus megarhynchus
TGGAGAAAAGGAGGCTCATGGGGTACCTCATCGCTCTGGACAGCTCCCTGAAAGGAGATTGTAGCCAGGCGACGGTCGGCCTCTTCTCCCGGGTATCAAGTGATAGGACAAGAAGACATAGNGTCCCTGGAGGTGTTTAAGGAAAGACTGGATGTGGCACTCAGTGCCATGGTCTAGCGGACACGCTGGTGTTCGGTCAGAGGTTGGACTCGATGATCTCAGCGCTCCTTTCCAACCGCAGTGATCCCGGGTTTCTCACATTCCGGGATGGTGTGCCCCCCCCGCGGCGCCCCCCGGCCGCGGAGCTGCCGCAGCCCGTCCCGCAGGCCGCGGGGCGGGACCGGGCCGGGTCCCGGGCGGGCGGGCGGTGGCCATGGAAACCGAGCGCACGCGGAGCACCGCCCCCCTTCCCTGCTTCCCGCCGGGCCGCCGCCGCAGTCGCCACCATGATGCTGCTGGGCCGCGGGCTGGACGCCAGGTACGGGGGCGCGGAGGGCCGGGGCAGCCCCGGGGTGCTGCGGGGGAGGAGGCCCCGCTTCGGGCAGCGTGCCCGGGGATGGCGCGGGGGTCGGGGAGCGATGCGGGCCCGGTCCTTCTCAGCTCATCTGCCCTCCTTAGGGGATGGGGGCCGCCTCTGCCTTCCTCCGGTAATGGCCGCAAAACTTTTCCAGGCCTAGCGCGCTGTGCAGAGATGGAGTAAAGATGTGCTGCCGATATTTATTTGGACCTCTCGCGAATAATTCTGTGGACAGTTCTAAGCGGTAGCGATAATGAGGGGGGAATAAAAACTTTTCCACCCCCATATAAGAAAATGTAGTGTGTCGTGTCCCAAAATTAAATACTAGTTGCATGGGTGTACTGTGAGATCTGAATTGTAAAGTGGGTGATTATGGCTTCCTCCTGGAGGGAAACACTTTCTGACATGAAGACCTTTCAAGAAAATAGGAAAGATATACCTTTTACTGAAGATCTTATCGGGTGGTATTAATTATGAAAAACAGCTTTATTAGTACTTAATGAAATTTTTACTTACCTACTCACCTGGTGAAACCTTCCCTATTGAAGTGGTTCTGTGCTCCAGAATGTCCTGGAGGACTGAAAACTTCCTTGGATTTTTTTTAACCTTAACAGAATCTCTTTTGAACAGGCTTCCAGACAGCTTGCCATGAAGCAACCCAACTGGGTTTTTGCCCAAGCCAGAACTTCGGCATGAAATACTTCTCCTGAAGTAAAGGTGTTCCTCATTTGAATTGATAGCATTGTTATTTAGTCTCAAAGTACCAAATTTCTTTGAATTTTTCTGATCATCATGTATCCCAATACAAAGTCAGTATTTAAATATTGGTATTTAAGTATTGGGATAGTTCGGATATGAACGAAGTGTTTGTTTCTGTCCCTTGCCAAGATAGTGGTAGGAGTGAATTCTCTTGCTGAGAATTCTAGCACTTCACATCAATAACCTTGTGTTAGACCACAGAGACTTCCTAGGACCCGGTATCTGGCAGGTACTGTTAGCTGAATTGTCTTACAGTTGATTCAGTCAGATTAAAAACAACTGGCATGAGTTCACATGACCATCAAATAATACAGGAATATGAAAGCAAAATACGAAGTGAAATATGTGAGTTACTGGAATGACTTATCTAAATCATTAATAATGAAACATACAGGCATTGGATCAAATAAATTAATTAGATTAATGTAGTTTAAAATAAAATAATTTATTAGTGTGATGAATGTCCTTTCAGTGGTTTTAAAGTTTTCACCTCTTGTGTCCATGCACTTTTCTTCTTTAATTCTCGGTGGTATTTATCCTCTGCAGTGCTGATCAGGAGCAGTTTGGTAACTGTTCACAAGTTAAAGAACATGTAATACCTTTACCAATTTGTCCTCTACTGCCTAATTTCTCCAGCCATTGACTTGCCTGTTTAGACTGCAGGCTGTTGCAGGAAGGGGTGGTCTTGCAGGAGTCTTGAGACTGCAGGTGTTACCACTGTGTTAGTAACTAATAGCAATAGTAATAGTGAGCATTGGTTTAAATGCAGGAGGAAGACTTCCAAGCAGATTCTTGTGATTTGGGTTTTCATCTATTGGATCTTTAAGTGTAAATCTGCTTGTTTGTTGTTATTCATGCATAAATAAGCACATATTACATCAGTTACAACATTCTCTTTTTAAGAATAAATTTAAGAATAAATTAAATATCCAAATTATTAATAGTATAATTACATAGTTTTTCTTCTGTATGCGTTGTAAACATTTGTACCCTTCTTATTTTTCATTTACTTTTCTTTGGTATCCAGGGACAATCAGACTAGACAAATACAAGATGCTGTTTCAAATGTGGAAAAACATTTTGGTGAATTGTGCCAAATATTTGCTGGATATGTACGTAAAACTGCCAGACTACGAGACAAAGCAGATCTTCTAGTAAATGAAATATATGCATATGCAGCTACAGAGACACCAAACTTAAAAGTTGGACTGAAAAACTTTGCAGATGAATTTTCCAGACTTCAGGATTATCGCCAGGCAGAGGTACAAAATTAAAACTGTACATGTTGTGTTTGCCATCTGAACTTTTCAGTTACTTATCTGTGATTAAAGGGGGAAGCATATACTCTGCAATTGAAAGCGAAGCATAGGAGAAAACATGTCTAAATATATTAGTGTCTGAGCAGGGTAGGCTGCCAAAACATTAATCATTTACCCTCCTAATAACTTCATTGAAAACTGCCTAAAATTAGTCCTGTTGAAGTCAGCAACACTATCTCTATGAACACTCAAAGTATTTGAGACAGGGCAAGTTTTTTTTATTGGTCTTAAACTTTGGATTATGATTTATGGTTAATAAAGTGTTCTTTTTTAGTTGTGTGGCTTGAGTTGTCTAGCAGCAGATGAGGCAAAGTCAGTCATTTTCCTTTTGCTGAGCATTATCAGAAATAGTACTGAAGAGGTACTGTCAGGGACCACTGTCGATTTCGTAAGTTTGTAGTTCAACACTAAAAGTACAAACTTGATCTGGACCATATGTGACTATATAGTCACATTTCTGCTAGATGAGTGAGAGTGTAAAAAAAGGTGTTTATGCCACTTACACATTTATGTGTGCTGCCAGTCAAACTGCAACTTACAATGCAGAATTCCAAATACTGAGATTAAAAAAAAAATTCATTCACATGTACTCAAACTAGTTTTTGGAGTATGTATCTATTCTTTTAGTAGAATGTAGAAAATTCCCATTTTAATTTTGAACAGCTAAGACCCACTGTAATTCAAAAAAGAGACTGAAGTAGTTGACATTCTTTATGTTTTCAGACAGGACTTTCTTATTTTGGAGAGCATTGCAAGTCATCTCTCCATAATAATAAAGTGGAAAAAGAAAACCTTTTAAAAGTAGTTAATATGGGAAGCAGAGTTTCAAATACAAGAAATATGTGAGGATTTTTAACAATCTATTTGGGGGGGATTTTTAAGAAGTAATAAGAAACCATAGGGTGTGTGTGATTTTTATTTTTTCCATAAGCTCTTCTACATATGGCTCCAGCTGAGCCACATGCAGGTCCTTATGCTTCAATTGATGTAATAGCAAATTATCCTCTGCTAATAGATTAAATTTATGTTGTGGCCAAAGGTGAATGTGAACTCAGACTGCACGATCTCTCTGTTTTCGTCATTAAACAATGAACCTATAATTTTGATGTACGTATGTAACAACTTGAGTTTGGCTTCTTTCGATTTTAAGTGTGTTTTTAAAAACTGACATTTGGCCTACATCCGCCTGCCATGCCTGTCTGCAAACCACCACTGCCCTATGAAGGAAAAAAGGCAGAAGCAGCAAAGGAAAATAGAAGCTTTTAGTCTTTAAATCAAGTTCTCCTGTGCTCCTGAAAACAAAATATATGATCTCAGCTTTGTTTCTTCTGGGCATCAAGTCACTTAACAGTTTTCCTGTTTGCTGACAAAGTGGGCAAGAGAAAATTAGCTTATAAGGATTATCAATTTCTGGTCTTTAACTGCAGTGCTAGATATATAAATACTGAGGTGTGAGGTACCTCAACATGTGGAAGGTTAAGTAAGCAAGATGGGCAGGTTATTTGGTACATCTGTAACGAGTTTGTTGTTTAGAGCCTTACTGCCCTATTCCTTTATATTCAATTGGCAGTTCAAGTGAAATTGTTTGACGATACTGGTAGATGGTATAAAGGAGAAATGTTTGCTTAGCTGGCATAGATTTTGGCTGACTGGTGACTATCAGTATAGAGGGAACTGTCCTTTACTTGTAGAGGTATGCATCTTGTCCTAATCTGGATGTAGCAGTGATGGGCCACAGGACTCACTCATGGTCCATAAATCACTAGCAGATTACGCTGGGGCCACTCAGACAGTTTTGTCAGATTTGACAAGCAGGTCTTATCCTATTGCCTGTCTGACCATATGTAGCTGTTTTTCTGACTAGTAGAACTGAAACAAAAATTCACAACCTTTCATCTGTGAGAGCACTCATGCATTTTACACACCCTGTTATTGGTATTTTTAGTGCACTCAGTACCAGTGATGCTGTTTCCATTATTTTTAAGAAGTGTTCCATTTTGTACAGTATGTTTGATAGCAAAGATGGCTTAGTCTGTAATCTATCAGTAAGTGTAGAGCAAATACACTGATCTTTAGATAAAAAGCAACAGAACTCCAAGATGCAATGCTGGATATATTTAGTACTCAGTTTGATATATTCAGAATTTTCCATGTTTCATTTATCCTGATCTAATTAAGAAAAAAGGAATTCTACTAGAAATCAGCTTGAGCTCATCAGAAAAAAAATTACTTCGTGGTTAATGTACTTGATTGTAGTTATTACAGAATTTTTTAAAACTCTTATCCTAATATTTTTCAGCATATATGGACTTAATTCCTGATAAGATGAGTCACTATTAAATTAATTATTTCCCATTCCTGCACACCATGGATATAGCTTATTTTAGCAACCTTGTGATTTCTTTTTTAGGTTGACAGGCTGGAAGCCAAGGTTGTTGAACCTCTGAAATGTTATGGGACCATACTGAAACTTAAAAGGGTAGGTTAAACACCTGTTTTCTCACAAGGTACATTTCAGTGTCCTGGCTACTCAGTTGAAAACTTTTAATTTGTGGGGAAAATGGTTCTGATTTTTCATATTTCAGCAATCAGTTTAACTTAATTATGTAGTTAGACATCTGAACTGAAGCTATATATATGTTGGAGGAAAAAGCTTTGATGCGAAGACAAGGATATTCAGGCTCTTTGAGAACAAGCAAATGCTCAGAAAAGGCATTAGTGTGAAACTTCCTGGATAGTGTAAATTCAAGACTTTTTTATTTATAAATAATGTCATTTATTATTGTTTGATTTTGACGATGATAGTGATAATATTATTGTTATTATTAATACTACTACTACTTTGACTCTTAGTCATCAATATGCTGCCTTTAACAGCTTTTCTAACTCAGATTATGTTCTACATTAAAGTTCATAATTTAGAAAACACATTTGAACCTGATAAGTAAGTAGTGGCCTAAATCCCTCTCTGCTAAGTCATCAGGATGACCTGAAGATACACAAAAATCTGAGGTCTCTTCATTCACAATATTTTAGAAACAGTGTTTATAAGGGTTTGAAATATTCCCTTAAAATATCTGTGAGTTTCTTTCCTCCAAGAAGGATAAGCTTGAGCAAGTAATTTTTAATAAGCAGATACTAGTTTATAAATTGAAAGTACATATTCATAATACTTGGATTTTATACAGAGAATACCTTAATCCTGCAAACTCAAATCTGCAATTGATGTATATGTCCGTACCATAATCTATATAAATCAAAATATTAAATTCTTCTTATTATTATTATCTGATGGTATTTTATGTACAAAAACCTTGCAGTGTGTTCATCACGGTTGATTTGAGTAGATTGTGACACTGCATCTCAAGCAAGCAGTTTTCATATTGTTTTGTTCTTTTTTTTTTTCCATGTGGTGAAGAACCAAGTAGAGTGTTTGGAACCTTCTGGACAGTTACCTCACTTGGTGGTTAGAGAAACAATTGTGAAGGAAATGCATCCTGCTCTTGAGTAGGACTACGCATGGTAGTCCTTAGCAGAGCTGTAGACTACAGAGCCTAAAACCTGGTATCTTAATGGTCACTCTGAAACCCAGTTTGTGAGATCTAGAACTGAGTACTCTGTAGGATATACATGTTGAGGGTGGGAGACAAGTTTCATGTGTTTGTGGCAGTAGGGTTGCTGAGGAGACACAAAACATTACAGCAGTGCCTGGGGCTTCCAGAGCATGAGGAGACTGTCTTGAGGTGCATTGCCACTGAGGACATAAGCAACTGAAACCAAGTCATTGCTTGCAACAGTGAATGGAATTTCTTGTGATCTTTGCCTTTCAGAATGTCAGAAAGCATTGCATGTTTATTTTAGCTACAGTGAAGAGTACAAGAGCAGTCTTAAACTGTAGATGGGATTAACTATTTTACCAGTTTACCTTTGAACTAAGAGAGTTCACTAAAGATGTAGGCCATTAAATGGTTATTTTTTTCCCACTGCACGTTGACTATAAACCTTGGTTAAAATTTCAACTGTCTGCTCTTCGGTTATCATCTTTAATCACTGGGACATATTTAGTGACAAAGGAAATTTTGTCACTCATGTAAATCTAGCACAAGCTGCTAGTTCTAGGACTGCTTTACCTGTAACTACATTAGCTAAGTAACACCAGGCAGGGTATGTCATTACAGCACTTTCTATAAAGGGGATGTTCTCACTGCTGCTTACTTACTGGATCTGTTCCAGGATCTGCACAGGAGTATTTCTGTGCTTTATCTAAAAACAACTGTTGCTTTTTCTGTGGTGTAAGCCATCAATGTCCTGTGCTACTAAATGTTTTAAAGAGGCCCAGGTCAATCAGAGCAGTGTTGTCCTTTATCTGCTAATGCAATAAAATTGTTTCATTCACTTGTTCTGGTTCACGATGCTGAATAGCTTCAGTGGAAGCTAATACAATATTCTTGTCCTGTAGTGCAGCTTAAATGTAGGATATGAGGATTTCTTTCTGTTTCATTGTTCTATATATCAATCTTCACTTTTCTGCTTTTTGGCAACTCTGTTCCTGGTTCCTTTTCTTCATGTAAAACAGGACATCATAAAACCAAGGTGATCCACGTGCAGAAGAAAGGATTGATTTGCTTTAATAACTTCAGTGACTAAAGCAGGTAACAGTACAGTGATGAGGCTCTGCCAGCTCATTGTCTGGTGGATGAACTGTAACTGTATTGCTGTATGATTTGAAATTAAATGGGTGACCAGAGTTCCTACATGTGACTTGAATTCATAGTTAAAACCTAGAAGGACTGAATACTTTTATATTCTCTCTACCTTTTATCTCATTGCCTATTCCTTTCCATTCCATTTTTCCTTGAGTGTAATTAAAGCATATTTTCCAAAAACATGTCAAAGCTTGGTCTAAAGACACTGGAGGTGAATGTAGGACTGTTTGTGGTAGTTAGTGGTTAGTTGATGTTTGTGGTGTTTTGTTTTAAATTAAAGACGTCACCTAATCTTCGGTTCTTGTTATATGCCCCACTGGGATGAAAGGGCTCTGTAATGCTCTGGGGTTTTTTCTGGATGAAGGTATTTAGATGCTAGTAAAATGAATTTTTCTTTTTTTTTCTGTTAGGTAATAATGTATACCTTGATTCTTTCACCATAAATTGCATTTTCCCCAGCTTTTTTGTATTTTTATTGGGTTTTTTTCTGCACCCTTTTCAGTTTTTCAACATCTTAGGCAAAATATGTATGTAACTGGGCCCTGCTTTTGTACATCCAGAACTTGTACACAGCTTCACCACTACAGCCACAGTAGTACTAATTCTTTGTCACTCTTTGGCTAGAAGAGAAGTATGTTTCATGGCTGTTGCTACAGAAAACGGAGGTAGAGGAGGGAACAGTCCAGTCCCTGTAGGTGTTTCCAAAGTCACTATACACTAGAAAGAAATTACTGAATTTAATAAGGGCAATTCTAGAACTTTGCATCCTCAAGTACACTTTGCATGAAAGTAAGAAACCTTTCAAGCCACAGTGTTAAATCTGACTGTTTTAAATGGGCCCAGAAAGTCAGTGCTGTTAACAGGGCTCAGTCATTGAATAGCACTAAACATGCAGCTGTGACCATTAGATAGAAAACTTTGTTCTGTTTCAAAAATAAATACATTCTTTTCTCTTTCTCTACCTTTAAAATTTAAAATGCAAAACAATTTTTAAAATCCTATTATTGCTCTTCTTGCAGCCACATGGTTTTCATAAAGGCAAAAGGCCTTTTCAGCAGTCTTTGACCTTAGAGGTGGTGTAAATTCCCTTCTGAAAGAAGAGCAGTAAAACTAGTTTTGATGGGCTGAAGATGAAGTAGTTTTTATTATCAGAAACCAGCTCTGTCTCTGTAGAGATGAAGCAAAATGACAGTTATATACAAGGACATACAGATAGTAAGGATAGAAGCAGGGAAGAAACTGCATGTTTTGACCCCAACCTCATGTACAGCCTCATTATTGAAGGAACACACGGCACTGTGAAACTTGGCACTCTTGTGCTTGTCACTGAGTAGTGATCTGGTCACAGGATCACAAAACTTGCTGAAAGACACATTCTTAGTTGCATGTCCCTCTGAGTGAAGGAGATATACAAGCATTTAAATTTTGAAATTCACGGAAGGAGCACAGACAACTTCACAATATGATAGTTTCTAATAGCTCTCCCTCCCTCCATTCTGGAGTAGTAAGTAAATGGGAAATGGTATTTTTAGAGTAAAAGGTCATTTGAAGTGCATGCCCAATCCTGCCTCAGATTTTGTTAGACTTTAGACTGTATTTCTGCTTGTTCTAAACTACTATTCCTTTACACTGGAGCCATCAAAATTAATGTCGTTTTCCATACCAGTGTCAATGGAGTGATAAATACTTGACTGATAACCTTACATTCCATGAATGTCAAACAATTTGCAAAACACAGTTTTATAGCATGAACAATAATTTAAAGCAACTGATAGATAAACATTCTTAAATTGTCAAAAGTCTCTCTAGAAGTACATACTACTACTCCTTTGGAAATGAGGGGCAAAAATGGTTATCAACAGTTTCTGCCTTTTCTGGATCAGTTAAGTTTTATCTTCTCCAGCTACATCATTACTTGGATGTATTTTGTTTCAAATGGTTTTAAACACTTTACTAAATGCATATCTATAAATATGCAGTTTAACCCTTTCAGCCATAGAATTCATATGGTACCTTAAACTCTGTGTAGCACAGAACTATAGAATTGTTTAGGTTGAGAAAGACCTCTATGATCATCGAGTCCAACCATTAGCCCAGCACCACCATGTTCACCAGTAAACAATGTCCCCAAGTGCCATATCCACACCTTTTTTGAACACTTCCAGAATGGTAATTCCACCAGTTCCCTGGGCAGCCTATTCCAATGCTTGACCACCCCTCCAGTGGAAAAAAATTTCCTAATATTTCATCTAAACCTCCCCTGGTGCAGCTTACATGACCTCATCTGTTGCTGGTTGCCTGGGAAAAGAGGCTGCCCCCCACCTGGCTACAGCCTCCTTTCAGGGAGTTGTAGAGTGATAAGGTTCCTCCTGAGCCTCCTCCAGGCTAAACACCCCCAGCTCCCTCAGCCGCTCCTCATCGGACTTCTGCTCCAGCCCCTTCAGCAGCTCCACTGCCAGCAATGACAGCAGTTGGCAGTGGACAGGTGACAGCAGTCATATAACAGAAGAATATAACAGCAGTTATATTCTTCTCATAACTTCTGCTTGGTACTGACTGCTGCCTGCTTTGGGTTTTTTCTTACTGATGCCACTTTATTTGATGCTGCTTTTTATTTTAAGTACCACATTTATTCTGTTGCTAAGTCAGGAATGAGTCTGCCTTCTTAATGCTTTGGGGATCTCAGCTTGTGACCATCTACTATACTTTTCATGAAAAGCTGTGAATATCTTTTTCTTTCCTTCCCCACATTTTAAATTATAGTGTGTGCTATAGGGAGTTACACAAGGTGCTAAACTTTCTCAGTGCCCTTTGACTTCTCTTTCAGAGGATTAATTAACAGGATAGGATCAGTAAAATCTGTTTTTGTTCAAAGCAGAAGTTTTGTCCGTGTTTTCTAGGCAGTGCATGTATGAAGAAGAGGATATTTTGTATTATCCTAGATGTATTTCAAACATGTCTAAAACATTTTATTTCCAGGATGATCTTAAAGCAACTTTAACAGCAAAGAACCGAGAAGCCAAGCAATTATCTCAACTGGAAAAGACCCGTCAGCGGAATCCATCAGATCTACACATTATTGTATCCTGCATTTCTAGTCACTATGAGAAATATTTCTAAAATTTCTTCGGAATTAAACTGTTGTGTTTAGGAAGTAGTAGTAACAATAACGCTCCCTAGAGGAACTGTTTCCAATTTTGAATCTTTTCTTAAACTTTATGATGAGTTACAGCTGCTTTGTTACTCACTTTTGAATTGAAAAGAAACTATGAATTATTTGTTATGTTTATTCAAGAGAGGTAGGCATAGATTACATCTAGGAATTTGGAAGTTTCTGAAAGTAAGTGTAATCAGGCAATTTTTTTTTTATTTCTGTGGATTTTTTGGTTTATTGTTTTTCTCCCTGCCATTTTGGTAATTGTGCTTCCTGGTACCTAGGTGGGATATGAGTTTCCTCCAGCTGCATGAAAGGAAAAGTTGTTATTCTGTTAGTAGAATACTCGACTACTCTTCCTTTCCAAAGACTAGTCACCCTCCCCAGTGTACTATTTTGTATCACAGCGGGAAAAATTAAGCCTCCATCAAACTGAATTAGAATTTCCATTGAAATCTCATTGAAGTTTCAAATTTTGAAGCAATCAGAATCTAGGGAATGCCAGAATAAGTGGGATCAAGGCAATCCTACTTCACTCCCTTTATGCTTACTATTATGATAGAGATTCTAGGTTCATGATGTGCTGTTTACTTTTTATTACATTTTAGTGTTGGACTTGGGAATTAAGCAGTCCTGTTTGTTGTTGGATTTTTTCAACTCTATTTCAGAATCTTCAAGTTCTTTCTAGTGACTGGGGCATGAGACTGTAGAAAGAGTGAAAATGACTGTGTTGGTCAAATGCAACACATGAGAGCTACATTTTATTTTTGTCTCTGCCAGAGAATTTCCATTTAATATTAATCAAATCAGTTAAATCAAGTGATGACTAATTAGAATTCCTCATATAATAAGGACAGATGCATGTCAGCCACCGGGTTAGAACTTGAGCTGTGTTGCAGAGTTCTCTTTTGTTGGAATTAAGGGAGTAAATTATAACAGTAAGCTGTTTTCCCCAGAGGGAGACTGGTGCCCTTTTTCTCCCTCAAGCTAATTCCCATTTCATTTCATGGGTATGTCACTGGCACCTAATTCATTTCTTCTTGTTTCTTCTCTAGGCTTCTCCCAAATACCCTTCTGTGACATAGCTTCTTGTAACACCTGTTTTCTGTTCTTAAGGCTTTGCCTGAAGAGTTATAAAATCTTAATACAGTCCAATTCTGCACATGGACAAAGGCACCAAATGCTGCATATTTGCATTTTAAAGTGATTTGACACAAAGTGCATAAAAAGGTATTAGGAGCAGGAATGTGTTCGTTTGCTTTTGAAGGTGTGTGCAGGTCAGCTTTGAGGACTGAGAGAGGCTTTACCACATTAGAGCACATCAGCTGGGCTCCTGCAGGGGTTTTCTTATTGTTTCTTGAGCAACTGTGATGTTGCAGCAGTGAACAACTTTGGCCACAGATAGCAAAGGATCTGTACTCACTCCCATCTTACAAATGGGGATGTTAGCATAGCTTTGGAAAGAAAACATTGCCAGATTTTTAAAAATACAAAAATATATTTTTGTAAACCAAAATCGATTTTTTTTTCCTGAAGTAGTCTGCCTAGGTTGGCTGCTTTTTATTTTATTCTCTTAAAAATAAATAACCAAACCCTCATCCAAGACATACAGCTGTCCTGAAATGTTTTGGCCTGGATACTTGAATTCTAGCAAAGCTTTAACAAATTGTACATCTTACAGCCAGAAGCTTCAGATAGCGTAACAATAGCACTAAATACATAGATGTTTTGAAAGAACTGAAGTAAATAGTTCACAGTATATTAAACGTGGAAGTGACAATTGATACTTCCATGAATATTGATTGTTATGTTGCCATTTTTTCCTTTACTAATATTTCCAGTCACAGGTGAGTGTTCAGAAGAGAAAATACCAAACTGCTGTTATGCAAACTATGCAGGCTCTGCAACTTTAGACACTTCACTCTACAACAAACAGAATTCCTCTCCCAAAGCATCTGTGCACAAATTATGTCCAATCTATTTAGGATGTATTGAGAAGATTTATTTGATTATCATAGAAATAACATACTGTATTTGTATATTTAAGGGCTGCTTATGCATAATAGCTGCCTTCACTTACAGAGAGTGACTGATTGAACTAATTGAAAATACACAAAATGTGTTTTCTTACTGTCCTTCCCTCCTGTGTTTTGGGCAAAATCAATAAAGAGAAATGAACATGTGACCTTACGTACTACTAAAGATTATCAATTTTGTTTTCCCAGTAATTGCAGAATTGTGACTTCAGGGTGTTTTTGAAAGATTGTTCCAACTTGATTATCCTGTAATATAAGATTAGCAGATTATAATCAAAGAAGTGAACAGAGCATGCCTTATGCCTTAGGTTTCTATATATGTAACACTGAAAGCTAGATCACAGGAAATGGACCTGTGGTGTCTTTTTCTGTTAAAAAAAAATCCTCTCTTGAGCTGCAGTTTTGTAGAAATGGAAAGAACTCTACAACTTGATCATAGGATGCAATACTTGATCCATATACTACTTCGGAATCTCACAACAAAATAGATTTGTGATGATACTTATTTACTGAGCCTGTAATTACCACTAGTATATGATGTTTGACCAATAATACATGGAAGATAACAACTTTAGACCCAAATTTTGTAGACTTCAGGTGCAAGCTTTTACAACTATATGTTGTTAATTTGTAATAGTACACAGTTCTCAGACTTGACTTAATGAGAACAGTTTCAATATCTTTCATTAAATGGTAGTAAACTTACTATAAAGTTCATAATTATATCTAATTAAAATAGCTATCTAAAATGCTTTTTGTAGTAACAAAATAAGAAAAACTGTGTAGTTATGTGTTAGGAATTGGTTGATGTGTCCCCAGTGCCCTGTTGAAGATGTTTTTTACAAGGTATTTTAATAATACAAAAATATTAAAAATATAAAATACCTGAAATGCCTTTGAATCTAAAAATTACAATAACTCTAGCCTTCAGATTGACATATTTACAGGATAAGCACATTAATTCCAGCTGCTGCTATAACTGTCTATTTAAATAATTTATAAAAACTTACTAAGATGAGGTTCAGCACGTGATACTGGAAGAGATTCTTTCTGGACCCAGCAGGTTGATCTGCACTAGAAAACAAAGGGTGATCTTTCCTGTTCACCCACCACTCTGGCCTGTGCTGGGTTAAGTACCTAAACCCAGTCACTGTGTTGTCAACAGGGTGTCAGGGCTGGCTCAGTAAAACTATCACGGTTATTAGAGAAAATTAATCAGGGCAGAGGGACGTTCCTGACTGGCTGGAGCTGGTCATTTTTCATGTTTCACATCAAAGTCACAACAGTGTAGAAAGTATCTTTATATGCTCATTAAGCTATAGATTTAAAATACTGTAACACAGATATGTATTGTTTTGAAAACTCAGACTTAAATGTTTTCATGGCAATTACAGCAAATAGCTTTGTATCAAATACAGGACTAATTTCACCTTTGTGTTACTTTACCAGGCTGAAAATGAACTGCACAGAGCAGCACTGGAGACTACTCGAACAACTCGGCACTTAGAGGAAACCATGGATAATTTTGAGAAACAGAAGATAAAGGACATCAAAGTATGTGCGCTCTCATTTCATCTTGCATAATAAAATTCCTATAAGTTAGTCAAGGGCAAGATTAGCAACATACAGTATTCACCGAAATGCAAATCTCATGGTATTCATTAATATTTCACAGATTTGTAAATTATAGATATCTATAGAATTTACAGATAACTTATCCCCAACCTGTTATAAAAGACTGTCCTCAAAATAGCAAAACTTCTGACTGACTACATCTTGTGAATACATATTGGAGACTATCAAGTGACTTTTCAGTAGGACATATTATTCCTAATACATTTCCTCTTTCCTTTTCAAAGTATTTATTTAAAATTTATTATGAAATAATAACTGCATAAGTGATAGCCCAGCCAGGATATATGTTTAATTTCTAAAATTCAGGTCTGACTACTTAAAAGTACTAAGTATCATGCAGTTATTTATATCATATAAATACCAAACACAGAATACAGTAATTTTTTGAAGTGGAAATGTACTTTATTGCATTAAGAAAATCTTTCTTTTAATTTGTTTTCAGAACATATTTTCTGAATTTATAACTATTGAAATGTTGTTCCATGGGAAAGCTTTAGAGATATATACTGCTGCCTACCAAAATATCCAAAATATTGATGAAAATGAAGATTTGGAGGTAAGAGTGATTAAGATCTGCTTTTCTGTTTACTCCTATATAAAAAACAGTTTTCACAGTTGGGCTACACATGTCCAGTGCAGAAAAATGCAAGAAATATTTCAGGTTCCCAGAACAAACTCATGTATACCAAGCCTTTTTTTAGCTTGGTATACTTTATATACTTTATACTTTACTTTTTCAGTAAGAGCATACATGTTTATAATCTCAGAGAACAGGAAGAGCAACTGCAGTGGCAATCTAATATTTTCCATAAAACACAGAAAAGAGACTCACAAAATTACCTGCCATTCCAAGCTCAGCTAATCAGTTTTTAAAGAACACTTCTGCAGTGAATCTTGCTCTGAAGATGCACATAGAAAAAACCTTACACTACTATGATAAGATGATGTAAAGACTAATTACTGCATTAAAGATCTCTCTCTAACCTGAATTCTGTTTGCTTGTTCTCATGTTCTAGTCATTTTTATGAGGCTGTTCTAGAATTAAGAGACATTTGTTTTTTACTATATTGGGGTTTTTTGCCTTGTGGCAGTTAACTGCTTCAAGTCACTCTTTCTTTTCTACTTGAACTATAGTCTGTCTTTCCCAAGACATGCTTTTCAGTCCTTTATTCATTATTGCAGTTCTTCTGGATGTTGGGGCCTTTAAACTTAGTATCATTGAAATGTGTGTTGTGTATATATGTTTGATTTGTCAAAAAAGTTGGATCATTTTCAGTCTTTTTTTGTAAATCCTCCCAGCCATAATTTTATCTATGATATAGCTCAGAACCAAGTTAGCACAAGACTTAAAAAACCACAGTTCTTCAGTGACAGTCATATTTGAGACTACTTGGTAATTTTACTTCATTTAAACTATGCCATGGCAATTTTGTACTATTGTAGTTTCACAATTATGATGTCATGTGGCACCAATTCAGAAATCTCCTTTAAGTCAATACTTTGTCTTTTACAACCAAATTTCTAATCTCATTTTAAATTTCCTGTTAATTGGACAATTATTTACTTCTCATAAAAATACTGACCATAATTGACCATCTCCTTGACTTACAGTCTTGCACATATAGCTTTATTGGTTATTGAAATAACTTGAAAATATAATGGATGTTATGGTCTCCCCTGTATTCTAAGAGGTTTCCCAAATTTTTCTTGAGTTGTACATCTCCTGTACATTTCAAGTAAAATTTTTCTGGTGCAGTTGTGACCAACAGCAGGGATTTGCTTGTGAAGGGGCTAAGAGTTCATCTTTGCAAGAAATAGAGAGCCTGAAGGAGTTGCTGGGGTTCATACTTCTAGCTTAGCCTGAAACTCAACTACATATGTTGGTGGGAAACCATTGCAGTTTTCCCTGTGTAGATGCCCTCAAACCTCTGAAGAATGTGTACTTTGACCACATAAGTATGGTGATCTGTCTCAGGTTGTTTCAGCTAGAAGTGATCAATCCAAACTAGTTGATGCAAATCTTTAGTTCAGGTTTCATTGTCCAATGCTGCATTCCTGCTAGCTTCAGTCTTGGTGATTCTTAGCTTGCAAGCATCCAAGTCACAGCTTTCTCCATTTGATTAGGTTTTTCGGAGCTCACTTTATCCACCAGACTATCAGTCTCGCTTAGACATAGTTCGTGCAAATTCCAAGTCCCCCCTGCAAAGAACTGGCTCCTCAAAATCTTCATTGAGAACAGTACAGGTAAGACAGAAAAATTACATACTAAATCACTGTATTAAAGCTCTACTTAAGATAACCTTTTAGTTAATTGTCACAACACACTGATGCACATGGATCCCTTGTCTTTACTCAGTTCAGGACTGTCAGAAAGGTGGAGAAACTTTCAAGGGTATAAATATCAGCTTTATCATTGAAGGAGAAAAACCCTCAGCTTTTAAAACTGTGTTGCTTACTTTTGACAAATGCCATTTCCAGTGATACTTTGTCTTCCATCAACAAACTGTTGATGGAACTGATCTTACAGAGAAGACATCTAGGAGCTTATTTGGAAGAGTAGTGACATTCTTTAGATACACTTGTATATTCTTAGTATTCAGATTCTAGAGTGTGGACTACCAGATCCTAATTCAGAGTAGTGATACCTTCTAGCAGCAGAGCAAACCTATGACCAACAGACTTGTCCTTTTATACTCTGAAAATGAGTGAAACAGTTGAGGACAGTGCCATTCTTTTTGGATCAGCTACCTTGCAAATATCTTTGCCACTTGTTTACAGCAGTAAACTTGCAGACATTGCAAAATGCTGATGTTATTTTTAATTTATTGCAACTGTAATCCTGTAACTACAATGATTCTTACCAGTGTTTAAGTGTTAAGCATCTTACTTTTCTTCTTTGAATAGAATCATGCATTGATATTGTCATAAGGAAAACTTTTCTTAATACACACTATACACCTCTGCTCTCAACACAGAACGGATCTGTTATTACAGTTGAGCTGTTCTGTTGTTGAAAGTATGAATTGTGTCATCTGAAGAGATACAACCTAGTGATGCAGTGTGTGAAGTACTACCTTGACTGAGTAACTAACTATCCTCTCTATCACTCAAGCAAATTTCATGTTCAGGCTACTTCAGAAAATGTAAGAGAGAAAAAACAGAAAACTGAGTGTATGTATGTACACTGTGATTTCTCCCAGACATGGAATGGGATTCCATTTTGAGGCACTTGCAAGTTAACCTTTCTCTTTTCTTAGACTGCTCTCTTAATTATAACTTTGGGTGTTAGTGTTCTCATAACCTCTCACTTACCTGAAAAGAACATGTCACCTAGACCTAGAGGGAAACTGCAATGCAATTCAAAATAATGTCATCTTACTTGGCTGTGCAGTGTATCTGCAGAGGAGGATCATATGGCAGAAAAAAGGGGTGGAACACCCTACTAATACAGTCACCATAGGGCAGTGAAGAAAGGGCAGCCTGTTCCACATAGCCCCCATGTTGCCCTTCCTGATTCTGCAAATAGCATGGTGCTGAATTACACTAAGCGCTCTAACCTCTGGAACCACCAAACATCTCATGAGAAAAAGAATGCTGTTTTCAGAAGAACCTTCAGGTGACTTGTTTTATCTTTTCTGTGGATCTTTCACTCTGAAATTTTTCACAAATCTAGTTTCCTGCTACACAGTAATCCTTTACTGACTGTAATGTGGTACTTTGTGATTTCCAATGTAAAGCAGTATAAATAATGTGGGTAAGCAGTTCACAGAATCACACGGCCTAAGTCTGTGGGGCAGGGGAGGACAGACACACACACAAACGCTAACCTGTAGGTGAGGGACAGTGTCGGAAGTCACTGCATACCGGATGGAATGAAGTGTGCCAGTAACACAATTCAGGTCTTTTCAGAGGATATAACACATACCATCCCTGAATTTATTTCTGGTTCTGTGGACCAACTTTCTGTATTATCTGTATGTTAAAAATCTAAAGTACTCCTTGAGCTTGATTCATGTTTTCACAAAGAGCTACGTCCGTCATTTTACACTTTACTTGGCAATTTATCGTCAGCATTTTGGTTTACTGATTCAGGTCAGTATATCTTACATTTTTGAGCTATAGCAAAACAGAATGACCTTTTCCAGATACTTTAAATCAAACTTAAATACACAAGTTTTATCTATATGCATTAAATATAACAAACTTTTGCACTGATTCTGTAGGACAGCAAAGTATCATTTTAACCATTATTGAAAATGTCCATATCTGAATGTTCCAACACTATGGAGGAAAGAATTGCCATGCTTCTGTAGCAGCATCTGCAGTGAAACATGGAGCTGAACTGCTTAAGCAAGGATAGCCATCACCTACATCCAACTCATAGAATCAATTTTTACATAAGATTATTTATGATCAACAAATTATCTTTTTTTTTTTTTTTTTTTGCATTAAGTTACAAAAAATTAAATTTCAGTACTGGTATGTTTTAATTCTTTGGCACAGTAACTGGGATTTAAACTGCATAATTTCTTTTCTCACTTTCCTTCCCTGATCCAGTTTGGTTCTTAGGGATAGCCATCTTAGCACCACCAGTGATAATATTTAATATACTATTTAGTTAATTGCTGCATGGTCAGAGGTATTTGAGTAGTGAGCAGAAAAAAGACATAAAGCCAAAACACTTCTTATTTGAGGAAAGGGTAAGGGAGAGCTTTTCTTCAGAAACATGATGAAAGTTCTGCTGAAGAATTTCAGATGCTCTGAGCTAGAAAAAAAACTTAGAAAATTAGTCTATCCCATTGAAATGAAGCTACCTTAACAGGCTCAATCTGCAGCATTCCTTAATCGCCAGTTACAAATCAGTCCCATTGTCTTTTTCTTCTTTCACAGAATGAGAGACTGCTACTTTAGACATTTCAGCTCAAGTTAACCCAGCTTCATCCAATGATTAACTCAATTTTCTGTTGCGTTCAGGAATTTGTAAGCAAGCATTTGCTTCAAGCTAAATTATGTACTTTGTGAGCATCAACAGGACTGAAGGACTTTTCTGCTTTCAGAAGTTCAATGCTACAGTTCACTTTATGCACACACAAAAAAAACTTACATTATATACATGGCTCTATGAATTATAACATCTTAGAAGTCAAATTAATAATGAGCACTTAAGAACTTTTAAAATAGGGGGCTGCCTAAAAAAAAGGGCAAGCTTTGTCTTTAGTACAGAAGTTTTATTATATCACTGTATGTGAGAAGACACAGAAAAGATAACCAAAATTAGAGCTGCAGATGCCCTTAGAGAACTACTGAACCTGAAATAATTTTTCAAAAGCATTCCAGATGACTTGGATAACTGTCTTCAACATTCTGTTTCTCACGGGGAAAGAAAAAAAACCCCATATAGCCTTTAAATTGTAAATGTTGCATTGTCTGTGAAGAATCTATCTTCAATAGGAATTAGATTGAGCCCTCATCAGAAAAAAGTACAGACTGCAAAATCTGTCAAATGAGATGAAAGCTTGGCAGCTGGCACTAGTTTTTAATGTTTGATGAACCAAAAAGAGGAGTCACTCTGAAGGCAAGCACTGATGGGCAGGCAAAGAAGTTCATCTATGAATCAAGACTCTTTTAATAAATTTGTCTAATTCATTCTTGAAAAAAAAAATAAAAAGCTTAGAGCAGCATAGTTTTGAGCTTTCAACGTAAGAGGTCTGATGTCTTCAAGATAAGATTACTTAATACTCATCTTCAGCCTGCTGTTTCAACAGCCAACCCAGAAAAAACTGATTTGTATCTCGATTTTTAGCATTAATTGTATCAAAATACCATTTTCCCTATCCTATAATAGTTGTCAAGGACTTACAGGGATTTTTTTAGCTTTTAAAAATCATTTCAGTATTTTTATTCTGTGTCACGTATCTTTCCAGTGGCGTGCCTGTTACGAAGGGTTAATAAGTAAACAACTTACCACCTCCTGCAAATGAAAACCCTTCAAACATTTAGACTGAAAATGCCAATGGAGAATTGTTTTTTGTTTGCAGAGAACAAATAGTTGATATCCCTTTTTTGGATTTTTGTTTTAGCAGATTTCCCACAGAACGCTAAGAAAAGATGAAGAAGAGGACGACGAGGAAGATGAAGATGAGGAAGAGGAAGATGAGGAGGATGAATTTGGTGCTACTAAGGAAGTGAGATAACAAAGCTGTTCTAAGATGGGGTTCTTTTAAGGCGGAAAAAAAAAACCCTTTACTTAAAGGCTTTTGTGTGTTGGATCTAAAATTTCACCAGGGCTATATATTTAAAATTCCAAGAGGAGCAAGAATCAGCACTAATTCTAGAGTGCCAGACAACAAATGACCCGTTTCAAAGAATGGAAAAAAATCTGCTGAAAGTGGACAATTTCAGTAGCTAGAAAATCAACTATTTAAATAGATGCCTGTATTATATTTGCATAGATGTTATATTGTAATCACATTTGCTTAAACTTACATGATGAACAGTGTCCAAACACTGCACTAAGCTTTCAAGCAGATAGGAACATTATTTTCTTGTTACTTTGCCAATATATTACCTCTCTAGCTACACACCTCTTGAATTTATTAAGCACTCCAGCTGTACCTGTTGTAATTTGGTTTATACATCCTAAAGTAACTGTAGTAATCAAGAAACTTTGCAGCAACAACCTGTTTAGATTTCATTTTGCTATCCACCCTGGATGGCAGAAGGCAGGGTGAGGTGTACTTTTTTCTTACTTTCATTTTACTCAGGCTTTCATGAGGCTCAGATGACTCTTGATTCTTTACACATACAGAATGAACAGTCACAAATAAGGACCTGGCCCAGTATCTATGTTTAATGCTGCTTTGCTTTTAAATAAAAGTGCCTTCATGATAAAACTAGTGGGTATTTTATGCAGTTGATGTTTATTATATTAGTTGACATGCTGTACATAGTTCAAATTTAATGTGTTTAGCTACACGATTCAGTTACTGATTCCATCAAACATGCAAGAAATGACACATTTTGAGTGTAATTTCTTACCCTGTTTGGAGATAGTGGTTATGTGTGTTCATTTTTTAACAGTGTATGGTTGTCTGCCAGAAAGCTGCTACCACACTGTTCACCTCCAGCTTTAGTATCTTTTGCTAAAGAATGAATGCAGAAGAATTTAAACTTGTCACTGGGAAAACAATTTTAAGTTACAATGAAATATTCTTTCAGTTACAGAAATAAACCAGGAAGTTCATTTATAATATTGATGCTACTTTTCTCCACTGATGCAAAGTATGCAATGCATACCTGTTTTGACATGTGAAAAAAAAGGTTTTGCCAAAAATTAATGTGACGAAAGTAAGTGAAAAGTTCACAATATAGGGTTGTTTTAAACCCAGAAAATAAGTTTACACAAGCATTACATATTATTGACATTGAATTACTGTTGGAGTAAATACCAATGAGCAAAATTTTAAAAGTATCTATGTAATTAATTCCCATCTATTTCAGCATCTAAGGCACTTCAATAAATAGTTGTATCACATCAGAATTGTGGTGATCACCACTTTACCATTTCATATGGAATGAAGTAGTCTGTCTCCAAAACAGATGGCTAACTTCATAACAATTTCAGGTTTTCATATAATATACATATATGCAAATAGCAATTATTTGTTTACTATGCCTTGAGAAAGCAATTCTGAAAAAAAGGCAGAAATGTTTAGATTAATTGCCCTCTAAAAGATTAGTAGCTAGAGTACAGAGATTTTTGTTTTCCCCAGCAGCATCAAATTCATTCTCCCTATGTCACAAAAAAAGTCAACTTTAGGAATTACAGAAAAACTTCCAGAAAAGAAGTACAGTGTTCGGCAACTTTGTCCTGCACGTGTGATGTCTTAAGTTTGCATGTTGCACAGAAATTGTGACCTCAAAACTGTAGCTGAAAAGTCCCTGATTAAAATACTTCACAGCCAGAATAACTTAGAATGTTAATTAACAGTTAAATATTACCTAAAGATACTTCTGGAAAGAATTTTCTTATGGTGCATGCTGCAAGACTGACTTGCAGTTACTCCATTCACTCATTTCTATTTTTTATTACTGGCACCTAGATGATGCAGGCTTGTATCCATTCTCGCATGAACTATTTTGCCACTCTGTTGAACACACTGGCACATTCCTTTGGGATTAAGCATGCTCATCACTGTCCAGTTAGACCTTCCCTAAATGCCTCAAGGTGCTTTCGTAGGTGATCACTATTTCTAGTTTTTGACAATAGAAACTGTTCTCCTTTACATCAGAATTTTTGGACAATGGTAGCAAAAGCAACTTCAGAGAAGGCGTAACTAAGGAAACTTGCTATGTTTTATATCATCACCACAAACTGTAGCATTTCATTTGTTACTCTTTACTATATGGATGGTACTTAAAAAGGAAGAACAGTATTTCAAGCCATGTAATTATGGACAGTCTCTGATTTGTCCTTTGTACTGGAAATACAGTGCCTCCAAAAGACTAAACATCTGATGTTATAAAACCCTGTTACCAGGAAATGCTGTCACCACACCATGCACCTGTACCATCTATTCAGGCAGAAGCAGAATATAATGCCCAGTCTGGAAAGGCAGGGGGAACAGACAGACGGACACACATAGACCCAAAACACCAACCAGATAACAGCTGTAAACTAAGAATCAACTGTCCTATTAACCTTATTATTTAACTGATGTACTGGCATCCCTTCCCAAGTTTCCTATGCTTCAGTGCATCTGAACATACTTTGAGGTACAGCTCTTCTCTGTATAGATGTTGAAAAAAATAATTTTTTTTGGCCTACCAATCAACCATTTCAGATTAACCTATAGTAGTCATAAACTCTAATCTGGCTTTAAATGAAATACAAATCAGCTACAGGGCAAACAGAAGACCATTTTGAAATGCCTTAATTATGACCTCTGCTATTACAAGCTTTATGATACTTTTTATATGTTCACTAAGGAGGAAAAAATGTTTACCATCCCAAAAACTAATGTTATTTTATCAGCAATTACTCTTAACTTTTTCTGAGAACAGATAATGGTTTTTCTAAAAGATAATCTCACACTTTATTGGCAAAACAACCTACTAAACTCCCTTACCTTTCCAGCCTCCAAGTTTGAAATCTCCTATTGTGTAGTAGCTAGAAGAGCTTTAAAATCAACTATCATCAAAAATGTTTAAATGGAGAAGTTACTTGTATCCATCCACATTTTCAACACACCTGAGTAGTAAAGATACTAGCTTACAAAAGCAGTCACAATGAAGTTTTCAACATGATGATAAGGTATGGGAAGTTTATTTTGAGCATTCTCATGTCTTTATTTTCCCTGCAACATCTTCTGGCTTCTTGATCTCTTTTACAGTAGCTATTAATAAAGCACAAAATTATTGGGTTTTAATTCCTTTTAAGTTCAGAGGATTCAAAACTATGATTCTGAAGCTAATTCCTACCAGAGAGCAAAAACCAGTATGCTAAGTGTTCATAATCCAAAAACTTGGCCATTACATTTCTTTGCTCAGAGAAATCGACATATACAGACCTTGCATTATCATTCAAAAAGCTTTTTTCTTGGCACTTAAAACACAGAATAAATAATATGCAGAAGAAATAAAGCTATACTCACCTCTTAAAAATTACAGACAAAAAATTCCACTTATTTTGTTTGCTTGTACCAAACAGTTAGCATGGAAGTTTTGCAATCATGTTGATGACTTTACATAAAGTAATTAAGATATGACCACCAGTGAGGGGAGATCATTCACTGGAAAGGCTGCCCAGACAGCTCTGGCCTTAAAGCTATTAAAGATGCAATGGACAAGGCCTTGAGTAGCCCGTTCTAACTGAAACTGCTTTGAGGAGGGGATTGGAATAGAGACCTCCCTACTTCATGAATTTAGGATTTTTTGGTATTGCCCAAGCAAAGGTTAAAAGTTTTCACTGCCAAGTTGCAACTCTGTTGCTTGAGGGGACTGGGACTTAATTCTTTAACACTACAGATACTATCTTGCACAGTTGCAATATCAAGGAAACTGCTTACCCACACAACCAGTTTCCAACTAAGCCTAAATTTTGAAGACACAGCTTCCCCAAGCTACCTTTTATTTCTTCCTAAAATTTAAATATGCTGGTACGAAACAAATGAAAACAACCCATTCTAAATGCTGACACAAGCATTTATTACATAAGAAAATAACATAGTTGGCTGTCAGCTTGGTTGCCAGTGACAGATGTTACTTAAAACTAATCAGATTGACCTGGAATGCATCCAGACATCATTAGCAAGTTAGTATTCATATTATGCAGCATGTGAAGATAAAACAAAGACCACTGAAGTCAGAATTCTTGATCTGATTCCAACATTCATCTTCTGCCTCAAGGTACTACAGAGAACAAGAAAAAAGCCTGTCTAACTGATTAATACAGCCTCTGCAATCTCTGTAAACTACCCATCCTTTGCTGTGTTGACAAACCACCAGTTCACTCTTTCCAGAGGAAACAGCCAGCATCATTCTCACCAGGACCCAGATCTGCTGAGCATAATAGTTGAGATCATTAACTATAAAAGTTTTAAATATAAGACACACATTTAAATGGCAATTTCCTTTTTATTTTAAAAAAGTTGCAAAGCCAGCTAATGAGAACAGGAAGCTCTTTAACAGGAATGCCTGCAAACACATGAAACCGAATAAAACCTGAAGAGTTTACACAAAAAGAAACAACCAAAAAAAACCCTCAGTAATTTTTAAAATTTTATTAAGCTAACTTAAGTAAGAACTGTCATTTACTAATGCAGGTAGCACTGAAAATCTTCTATTTGAACCGTTTGTGTGGTCAGTCAACCAGCACTTACGTTTTTATTTGATGCCAAGACATAAGACTGGAATTAATCTTAAAAAAAAACCCAGCACAAAACAAAAAACCCAAAGCATTACAGCTCCATCCCTTTATACCTTGATGTATGACATTCAATGTCCTACAGATATTTCAACCAAGAGCTAAACAACTGAGCTGCGTATTATTTACAACCATTGATGGAAACCGTTTCTTTTGCATTTTCCAGTAATTAAAAGTTAAAATAACTGTCAATACTGTCAAACCTAGAATGTGTTATTAGAGCATCTTTTCCTCCTTTACAGCAAACTCAACTTAACTTTCCGTGGACCAATGGGCCTATCGTTCAGTTCATTAATAGCAGCCATAGCTTCCTCATAGTTTGTCATAGCAACAATGGCATCACCAGAAGGTAATCCTTGTTCATTGTACTGCACAGAAACTGACTCCGGTATCACTCTGTAGCCATAGAAAAAATCCAAAATCTCATTAGGAGTAGCTTTAAAAGGTAAATTTTTCAATAGAATAGGAACAACACGCTCAGAACCTCCACTGAAATTTGGATCTGGCATAAATCTTCCTTCAGGAAAATTTCCCATTTTATTATTCCCAAACTCCATTCTGCCAAAAGGTTCATTGTCACCACCAAAATCCATGAGGGGTGGTGGACCCCTAAAATCCTTAGGAGGGCACATGAAGTCCTCAGGAGGATGTCTAAATTCAGAATGATGCCTAAAGTTCCCAGGGGGACCAAATGAATGCATGGGTGGCCCTTGTGGTGGCCCAGATGGTGAACCAACTGGACGGGAGAAGTTACTTCTGTCATACAGATGTGAACGACCGTGCATTTCATTTGGTGCAGATAATGGTGCAGGTACACCAAACTTCTGCATCTGGTCCTGAGATATAAGTCTTATTAATACTTCTGTTCCCAAAAATGTTTGGCGATTTAAATTTTCTGCTTTCATGGCTTGTTCTTCAGATTTAAATTTCACTAGTGCTTCTCCCAGTCCAATTCCTTTTTCATCATAGAGCAAGTAAATATCATCTTCGTCAATATCAAATCTCGCAAAGAACTTTTGCACTTCAATTTTTGACACATCAAATGGAAAATTCCGTACATAAACACACGTCTTAGGGTTGGAATGACCTTCCCGGTAACTCTTTTCTGATAAGGCCTGTCCAAAATGATCCCTGTCCGGTGATCTTTTCCTCTCACAAGAGTCAATTATTTTCAACATTGACTTTCTTGAAATTGGAAAAATGTACACAGGACGATTGAGAAGAACCTTTCTATGACATTCCAAAGCAGCCTGATATTCTCTCTCACTCCTGAACACTACAAAGGCATCTCTAGTCCTTTTCTGATGCTTATCTGTTAGAATCTTGATCTGTTTGCTGTGTATATCCAGATCAGGAAAAAAATCTCTCAAATCTCTCTTCTCCACATTAAAAGATAGATTTCTTAAGTGTATGTAATATTCCTGGCTGGGAGATGAACGAGAATGTGTTCTTTGTCTCCTTGGTGATCTTGAACGAGAATGCTTCCTCGAATGCATGTAGCCTGAACTTTTTGGAGAATGGTCTTCACACAAGAAGTGATCCATTTCATCTGGCATGTCTATCCTCCCACCGCATTCAATCCACCGTTCCTCTGTAGTTGGACTAATTTCTATAAACCTCTGATCCATGTATTGTCTATGACGCTTAAGTCCTTCTAAGGCATCACCAGGTGTAGCACATTTTACCAAGCAATCACCATTGTTTAAACCATTGCGGTGCTTTATCAGAATCACTCCATCCACACGAATCCCCGAAAGGAAAGCGCGTACTTCAACTTCTGTTGCAGAGTAAGGTATACCGCGCAGAAATAAGTAACGATCATCTGGGTTAAACGGGTGAGAATCCTTTCTTAACTGATAGTTTGACTTAGGTATACCCATATCACCATATCTTGTGCCGTTGGTATGGAAACCAGCCTCCGGGCGATTTGGTGGCCCGTAACTAGGTTTTCTTATTCCTTTTGGAGAAGCTGTAACTAAATGTGGTATATCTCCAACACTTGATGTACTAGAACCATTAGTACCTGTTCTTCTAGAGCCAGACATAGTTTCTCGTCCCCCACGGTCAAATCGTTTCCGGCTCATTTCTATGGTATTCTGCATCTCTGCCTTGCTGCTGAGAAAGAGCTCTATGCGCGAGTCCTTGATAAACCCTCCCGAACAGCTCATGGCACGCCGTGCATCTTCATCTGTTGCAAATATAATAAAAGCCTCCCCAATCTCTCCTCCAATAATATGCACACCTCCATCAGGAATATTCAATCCCAAGAAGAAACGACGAATATCTGGAGGACCCGCAACAACAGGAAGCCCCTGTAAACGGATGACTACAGCCATGCTGAGCTCAACCCACAGCACAAATCACCTGCAGACAAAAAGGTACACATGATAGCACGTCTTTAGTACTCAGCTATTACAGTATCTTATCACTTAAGAAGCTAGAGCCTTTTTAATGAATGCCCTTGTCTCATCAAGAGAGAAGGTATCAAAAAACCCACAAGTTCACAAGAACAAGATTAAAACACAATTCACTGAATGTTGATTAGTCAGAACTATTAGCTACTCCACCAGCACACGTGCACAAATCTATCACTATTCCCTACCCTAAGGGCAACAAAATCCACCTAAGTCACTCCTCACCATCCACAATACCTAAAGAACACCTCAAGTCTTTCACGGCATAGTTACTACATGCCAGAGATCTCTGCCCAGTCCTAAGGAACAAAAAAAAATCCGGTTTACTTTTGAACAGGACACTAGCTGATAAAAGGAGAAAGGAAAAAGAATAACTATGTCACTGGAAAATGAAGTAATTCAGAAACACTGATGACTTTACTGCTTTGACAAGTTGCTCTACCCAGTGATCAGTTCTGTTCAATAATGTATGTTTTCTCAGCATTCAAAAATGTTGTCTCTTTGACGTAGTCAGAGTATTAATTGCAGCGGCCACAAGCATATCCTAGTTGCCAGCCACAAGTCTGTGTATGATCTTGTCACAATACTCAGTGAGAAGTGTTAAGCTTTTGGCAGCTTACCTGTTTCTGCTTTGGAGACCTGATAAATTCTGTAAAATCAACTTAACTGTGGAAAGAAAACGAAACATAATTAATGGCTGATACCTGTACTTTGCTTTACACACTGTGCTACACTGCTGCAGCCCATCCATAGCAGTGGCTAATACTAAAACCAGGCATGTCATGAACCCATGTGAAGAACTCCTTCCATGTTCCAAGATGCCATGCACTGCATCTTTCTGTTTCCATTTTAGAAGCAAAAGAAATTCAAAATTAAAGTTGACTTCTGGAAACGATGAGAATACGATGAGATTACTTCGTCATCAGTTGTGCCACACTGAACTGTTGCAATGAAACAGACTGACAGTGTATCGAGGGAACAGTTCTCAACTGAGCTCTTGAAAGGTGCTTAGGTCCATCTCAGGATTACAGGACATGTCCATTCTTCTGAAATCCACCTGGTTTCAAAGTTCACAACAAGAGTATGCTACTCACCAGTCCAGCACTGCACTTAACGTACACAGTGAAGACCATCAAATGAAAAAGCAAAAATATCTACTTTTCTGAAGTAGAAACTTCAGAAAGTACCTGAATTTACAAAGCCAGCTTCAGTATTTTCCTTATATCATTACTCTACTGCCTTTCAAACATAAGAACAAGAAAAGCTTGAAAACACTGACTTAAACATACCCTGATTTTCAACATTTTCTAACATCAAACAATAAATAGCACAATATTCTCAGAACAAACACAAGCCTCTGTAGCAGATTACTGCATCCCTTTAAAACAAACACAACAGCCCAACACTGAGCATTTGAGAACACTCCTCCTACAAACCTTGCTCTATGAAGCACTAGATCCTGATGACGAGTTATCTATCAATAACCATAACTGTCACTCCACCTGAACTTAGAAAAACAAGACCAAAACACAAATTCTGTAACTGAAGGACTCCATGTCACTTCTGCACCAGTACCCTGTAAGCACAACAAACCGAAAACAACTGCCCATTTAGAAACTTCACTAAAGACCATCTGTTCTCTGTACTTTTGTGGTGAGTCGACCCCAGCCAGCAGCCAAGCACCCACACAGCCGATTGTTCACTCCTTGTCCCCATCAGTGGGATGGGAAAGAACAAAGTCGAGAAAACTTGTGGGTCAAGATAAAGACAGTTTCCATCAGTGGAATGAAAAATGCAAAACAAGGAAATCTCTCACCACCTCCCACAAGCTGACTGATGTCCAGCCTTCCTCCAAATAACTGCCTTGGGAGCCAAGAAAAAAAACCCTCAAACCAAAACCATCTTCCTCTACCTCAGTTTTTGTTGCCAAGCACAACATTACATGTCACAAAATATCGCTTTGGTGAGTTTGGGTCAGCTGTCCCAGCCANCTTGTCCCCATCAGTGGGATGGGAAAGAACAAAGTCGAGAAAACTTGTGGGTCAAGATAAAGACAGTTTCCATCAGTGGAATGAAAAATGCAAAACAAGGAAATCTCTCACCACCTCCCACAAGCTGACTGATGTCCAGCCTTCCTCCAAATAACTGCCTTGGGAGCCAAGAAAAAAAACCCTCAAACCAAAACCATCTTCCTCTACCTCAGTTTTTGTTGCCAAGCACAACATTACATGTCACAAAATATCGCTTTGGTGAGTTTGGGTCAGCTGTCCCAGCCATATTCCCTCCCAGCTTCTCACCTACTCTGAGCACACTCACTGGAGGAACAGAGTAGGGAAAATAGATAAAGCCTTGATACTGTGCAAGTGCTGTTCAGCCACAGCCAAAACACCGATGTGTTGTCAACATTCTTTTAGCCACAAATCCAAACTGAACTGTATGGGCTGCTGTGAAGAACGTTATCTCCATCCCAGCCAGACCCAGAACACTTTACAATGTGTCTTCTCAACAGATGCAATGGCAGTGCCAAAAAGCATGAAGAATTCAAGGGCAGAATTTTCATATGGCACCTTCATGTCTTGAAAAAGCAAATCCGCTGCCCTGCTACTTCATGACGTATTTATTCTGTAGTACTTCTGGATTCACAACTCCGCTTTCTTATCCCAATTTTTTAACATCATTCACAACAGCTCTCCTCCAAAATTCTTCGGTGATAAACAGCAAGTTCTCCACGATGCACCAGGGATACAATACACAACCTTCAGTGGTGAAAACCAGACACAGTGATTCCAGATCATAATGTGATCTCTAAGAAGTCCACAAAGAAATACAAGTTCAAATAATCAGCTCTTACTGACAGTATAATAAACAATCAAGCATGGATAGAAAGCATAGACAAGCCTTCCAACAATTTATAGTACATAACCAAAAAGAGCTGACTTGTCATGAAAAGTAAGAGCAATTCATTAACTGAACAAGGACTTCAGAGAGCAAGGATTTGGAGAACAGACAACTTCATGCCACAAACTTAAAAGCACAGAAGTACACACAGTTTCATGAAATTTTATATACGAGCAAAATTGGCTAGAAAACAGTACAATACCTATTCTTTCACGGCCTCGAGAAATTCCAAATATCATTAAAGACATTTAAGTAATCCACAACTTGTAAACACAGTAGGAAACTAAGTCTGCACTAGACTAGTATTTTTATCATAACACTGAAAGATTACACAGACTGTATGCAAGCTAGAAAGAGCACCCACAGAAACACCCCGACTACGAAACTGGACCAGTATAGAATAACCAGCGGAACACGGGAAGGTTTCTTATTCTGTTCCTCTAAATAAGCCTTAATAGAGGAAGCAGGCTGCTGCTAATAGCAGTTTTCACAGTGCGGAGGGAAAACGTGAGTGAGCTCTGCAGCTGGGCCCGCTACACGGTCGAATGCAGCACGGAACCGCTTCCGAGCAAGTCGCCCCGCCGGCACCAGCGTTGCTGGAGGGCCCCGCCGCGGGCGGCAGGGCAGGGAACGGGCGAGGGGGACGGGGCGAGGGGAGGCCGCCCCGCGCCACACGCGCTTCGGCCCGCCAGAGCCGCCGGTGCTCCGCCCCCACGAAGAAGCCCGTCTGCTGCCCGACACCGGGACAGGGCTGAGGGAAGCACCGGGAGCGGGAAATGGGGGTGGGAAGCCCAGGGACAGGAGGCCGGGACACACTGAGCGGCCGCGCAGCGGTTCCGCGAGGGTCGGGCAACTGAGAACCGGCAATCTCCGCGCCGCCCTCGGCCACACGCCGCACCCCGGGGAGGCGAGCTCTGTCCCTCATGCCATCCATCCA
>VXAD01010517.1:34676-165664 GCA_013399195.1 Dicrurus megarhynchus
CGCCCCCTAGCAGCGGGAGGTGCACAGTCGGGGCTCAGGCTGTGGCGGTAAAACAGCAGCCCTCGGGCACGTCTGGGAAAGCCGCGAAAGGGCCAGGATCCCGCAAAGACCTAAGACGCCCCGGCACAGCTGTGATGTATCTGAGATACAGCTCAGAGAAATGACTGCACACCTTTTTTAGTAATCTTTCTTTCTCAAACATTATAGGTATTTGCATTTTCATCTGTAAAATGACACAGGACCCTGAATTTATGTTCTCGAGCACTTCTGTAACTTGAAACTCATTGTCAAACCTTGAATTGGTCTGAGATACCAAGTGTCTGAGATCCTCAGGCTGTGACCGTGCTCGTCCGAGTCCCACGCGGAACTTGGAGCAGATACAACACAGCCTGACAGTACTAAATGGAAAATACAGATAGTTGGTTGCTTTCTTTAGAGCATAAGGATGTAATAAAGGGTCCATCTTTTATAAATACACAGTCCAACAAGAGTGGGGGTTCCCTGTTTTTGTACAGACACAAATTTGAGACTAAGACCCAACAGCATCTCTCTTCAGAACTGGTACTTCAGTCAGAAGCAGTGATGTAGATGGCCATGTTCGCAACTGCTGCATAAAAGCTGGTCACCTTTTCCACTGCCACCATGGTACCCTAAAGAGTAATCCCATAGTGCACTTACTGAAAAAAAATACTTTTTTTTTTTTTTCAAATCCCCCGATAACATGGGTGTCTAGATCCATAACTCCCTTTTAGGCTGAATCTTCCTCTAAATCAAGGGCTTCAAGGAGAGGAAAATCACAAGGGGACGTCAAGGGTTTATTTTTTCCTGCAGATCTGACTGGAGCAGTGTAGGTAGGTGCCACTCGGTGCTGTTTGCATCTTGACTGAATTCCACTTGTGATTGCCCATACACTCCCTGGCTAGCTCATCACTGTCGGTTCTGCTTTGCCTAAAAATCTAGGTATTGTCACCGGGAGTGTCACAACTCAAACTTCATTGTTCTAATCCAACTGGGCTTTTTCTTCTTTAGAATTAAGTATAAATGGTTGATCATTTTGACAAATGTTTCTGTCCAACTGAGTGTACAACTAATTCTCATTAGAATGTGCTTTAAGGTTATAAAACTTTTCACAGAATTTTACATTATTTTTACTTGCATGGTTCAATAAGCTTAAATGATAACAGTTTATTAGTATATATAGTCTATTTTGGTTTGTAGTATGTGTTTAAAAGTACAGAGAGAAATTCATGAGAGTGAGACTGGAAAAGTTTCTAAAAAAAAGTTGTTAAGCACTAGCAGGTGGGCATTATACTGTGCCGTGAAAGTAGTGTTTAATTTCATCTAAAATGTTAACTGTGTTCTGTTCACTCACTGAAAACCATTCAGTATAAACCTTGATCCCCATGCACAGTTTTAAAAGCCTTGAGTTTAAAAGAGCTTTCCATACAACAGTTATATTTTGAAAAACCTTTTCATAGGAACACATTTTGGTTTTAGGACTGGCTTCCTATTGAAAAAATAAAACCTGTATACAAACATATAATGCTGGTGTTGTAGAGAGGAAAGGCTGTGACAAGATTTAGATGGAGAGATTGTATCTATTACAGACCAACTGGTAAAGTTTGGTTTAATTAAAAAAACCCACAAAATATAAGCTCTAGATCCCTGTTTCACCCTGGTAGATCAGTCAGCCTTGTAACATTCTCCTAAAATGTCTGTGTGCAAACTGTAACATGGGCATTTTTAAAAAAGCAAGATGATTTTCATGCACATCTCAGTCAAGAATTTTTCTGTGTCTATCTAATAATCCATGTTGATCTCTTGAGAACAATAGCAGTTGTTCTTAGCATTCTGTTACAACCAGTCAGTTTTATATAGATTAAAAGTGCATTTGTTTTGTTTTCTTCAGGTAGTTCCTGTGTATGTGAGCCAGGATACAGGATGGTTTCTAGTAATGGTGGGTTCTCTGTTACTTGTGAAAAATGCCCAGAAAATATGGTAAGTATTGAACTTTCCATGTTTGCCATAATGATATAATACTAATCATAATCATAATCATACAAATCATAATCATACAAACCATAATCATTATGGTTTTTTAATTTTAAATTTTATCCTGATTGTGAGTTATATTTCATTAATTTAAAATATTTTTGCATAATAGTCTTTGCTTGGGAATTTTTAAGACCATGCTTATAGGTATTATTTTTTCAATTTAGAATTGTCCATTACTATTATTTTGCAGGCATTTTTTCATTGCGAGTTTGACCCCACAGACAAAATAAGAATTTTTTTAAGTGTTTAAGTTCCTTCCACTGCTTTTCTTCTCTGCTTTGTCCTTGCCTAGAGAGCACAACTCTACATTTACAGTGTTAAAGATGCTTTTCAGCTCATAGGTATCTTGACTGATTATTTATATAAACACTATTATTGTAATATTTAGGCTATATCTTCATAATCCCTGATGTTTCATCTTCTTACTTCAAAATGAGCTGCTCCCACTATGTTACTTTAATTATAATTATAGTTTGGTCAGTTCTTTTAACCTTCCTTGACGAATTAAGTTACAATTTTGTGTCATAATCACAACATTGAACCAGAGACACCAGGCTTAACCAAATTTTTCCCACTACAGTAAACAAAGGAATGTATTTTCCCAGCAAATCAACTTTTGAGGGTGAAGCCTTCCTGAATACTTCTTTCCCTTCAATAACTCTAGAATAACTCTCAGGAGAGCAGCTTAGTTGCCTGAGTTAGGTTTGTTGGCTAATGGGCAATGTAGGTAATTTCCCTTTTCTTTCCATCTTCTTGCTGTGGTAGACAAAGACTTTGGCACACATCCTTTTGTGTTGTGATATTTTGCTTTTCTTCCTCTTTCCTGCAATGGTGGCATTTGCCTTTGGTCTACTGTCAACGCTTTTGCAACGATAAAATGATGAAAGTGGGGAAGGGAGTAACAGCAGTAGCACTTGAGGATAAGCAATTATCTTCATTTTCCTCAGCAGTTTTTATCTGTAGTGCAGTTACTTCATAGTATATAATAAGTGTGGATGTGAACTGTCTGGGTAGGTACAAAATTCCAAGCAATTATATAAGCTGCTTCACTTAGAACTCCTCCATTTCCATTACTTCTGTATATTTATATGTAATTGTCTGTGTATGTGTATTTTATGTGTATTCAGTGTAGGACTTCTATATCTCTTTTTAAACATTCTACTTTGAATTTTTACTGAAGGGTGTAAACTTACAGGTTCAGAAGATCTTAATATTTTTTTCTGTGTCTGCGTAGGAATTACTTTTGCCGGATTGTTTAGTCTTTTTTTATCTTTAAAAGCTTCATGAATGTTATCAATGTTTTATCTGAACACATTTTCTAGTAACTAATGGCTGGATAAAGCATTCGTCACAGATACTGGGTGATGTCTATATTTTTGAAAATCCTAATAGTTTTGTGTTTTATTTTAGAGTGGAGTTACTCAAGATGGGTGGAATTGTATTACTTGCCCCAAAGGCCTGACTTCGAAAGGAAATTGTGAATGCCCCAATAATGAAATACTAGGTAAAAAATATATGCCATAGGTAAAAAATATATGCCAATTATGAGATGATAGCACTTGTTTTAGATATTTGAGTTTACTAAGATATGCTTTTCTGTTAAATAAAAAGGAAAATTTTACATTTGTTTACATATCTAATGTAAAAATTCAACATTTCTCTTGATCTTAATTGTCATTTCTGAAAGACGATGGATAAATCTGTACCATTGCTCATTTCAATAAAAACTATTATGCAAACATTCCATAAATGAATACTGCTCAATGAGTACTTTGAGCTCCTTGGCCGTGGATGCAGTTGGAATATAAACAATGTCAATATAGACTATAAAAACATTGCAATGTTTTGAAGTATAAAAAGCAGTAAAGGAACTATACCTATGTGAGTAGGTGGAAGAGATCAGCCTGAGCAAGTCAAGCAAATGGCTGTGCATTAGTGTCAGTGGATTTCATGCCTCCCTGAGGCACCTGTACCTGTGACTTTCTGAGATGTGCTTCCCTATAACTATGCTTCCCTATGTCTGTGCCTCTTACTTGATGCTCTCTGGTAGTTGCAGATGATTTTCAGTAGACAGAAAAATGTTAGTGTTTGTATTAAATGGATTTTTGCTTATTTTGCATAGTATAGACCTGAGAGCAAAGTACAATTTTCATCAGTGGTGTAAAACATAAAAGCTCTTGGGAACTCTACTTTTCCTTATTTTCAAAGACATGGAATATCTATTATATATATATATATATATAAAAATGTCCACTTTGGTTACATTTCCAACAGAGTATATTGGAGAATCACTTTTTTCCAGATCAATAATTTTTAATTTTCCTAGGAATCTGGAAAACAGTGAATACCAGTCTTCTACCTTAAACTTTGTGAGAATTACAAAATACATTCTGGGCCTTTATGGTAAAATATTGAGAGCAAATCTGAATCTGTAATTTAAAATGCAGGAAGAACATTAGTACTGTATTTTTTTTATTCTCTTTGGTTTGGATTTTTTTTTTAATAATTAGATTTGAAATCTCTTGCCAGATGATACAGTTGGTGGAAGATGCTGTTTTGAAACTTGGAAATTGTGACATTTCCGTGAATCATTTCAGATGAAATTTAATTTTTTTTCCCAGTAATTTGCAAACTTGTTGTTTTGAATTTTTGCTTTACAGTGAGGGCTTTGTTTGAAATTTGATTCAGAATAAATAACAGAGGAACAGCCAAACTAGACGTGAAATGTTGCAGTAATTGTTAAAACTAAACTGCACCCGCACAGCTATAAGCAGTGCACACATACATACATGAATGTGCATTTAATAGTGGATGTTATTTGCAAGTTGTGCTCTTGATTTTTTCAAAATAAACTCTTTGAATTTATTTTAGATCTGCACAGACGCTGAATTTTTTCCCACTCCACTCGTGTGACACTTTGCATCGGGCAATTTTTTCACAGTTGCTTTTCTTTTCTTAGTGGAAAGAAGCATCGATGGCATTTTGCTTAATGAAGCATTGTGCTTACATTGTAATGGAAGTGAGCAGTCGTTCTCTGCCTCAGACCCGTCAGGAAGTAGGTGGGTGCTCTTTGCCTTTTGTGATGATAAATTTGAACGTGTCATGCTGCCGTTTAAATGGAATATTCCTGCGGAACAGACTGTATCTTTGGGATGACCGTTTTGAAGGCAGGGAATTGGAAATTCTCAACCCCATATCAAACCCACCGTGTTTTGTGCTCACTGAAGTCCTTATGAGACCGGCAGCTTGGTTTTTTTGTCTTGCTTTTGTGTGACTAAAAAGCGTGCTTTGGATTGGAAGCAGAACAGAATTCTTATTTTGATAATTAATTATTTGATTTATTTTCTACTTCACTGATAGTAGAAACAAATGAGTAATAACTTTTAGTTTTCAGTTCAAACTAATGAAGTTGCTGACACTGTTCCCGGGCATACTATGTAATCAACTTGCACTGAGTACTAAATCTCATACTTAGCTACATTTTAAGTGCATTCTTCATGTTTGTGATCCATAGGTGTGTAAGATGTGAAAAGACATTCATCCAAGTAAGCAAGTCTTGTGACTGCAACAGCCCAAACATTTTAGTAAGTAGAAGAATGGCTATTGTATTGAAGTTCAGAAAAAGAAAAGTTATTTTGACAAGTGTATCAATATCTTATCAATATTTTTTTTTTCTTTTATTTCTTTCAGACTGGGGGATTGTGTTTCTTGACTCGTGAAGGCTTACCCCCAAAAGGAGTTGCAACTGTTCGTTTTGCACAGCTAGTAAGTGTATTTATTGTAAAACACTTTTAAGCTTTCTCATTACTTACTTTTGGTAAGTATTTCAAATTCCTTCTTGGAAAACAAAGGTGGAACTTTTTTGTGTGATCACGGTGATTGTAAGGTCATTTGCATCAAGATAGAGTGTAGGTATGGACACCAAGCAAGCATTGTTCTAATGGAATAAGCTCTTAAAAGTTCATGCCCTCTTGGAAACTGAAAAAGTGAAGTAATTTACATGACTTTAGTATCAAAACCAGTAGCATGTGGCCTTTTGTATTAATTGTGTGCATTTAAAGCATACCCTTGTACCACAAAAATATGCTGAAGAGTCCATGAGTGCCTCTGGACTTTTTTACTATAAAATTTGTATTTGTGTAAAATATTTGAAAGAAGATATAAGGGTTGAGTTTACTGCTTGATCTTAGAGCTTATAGAAGAAAATGAGCACCTCTAAAGTTTGAGATTGTGTATGAAATTGCTGAACTCATTGAATTGGCTAATGAATGAAAATATGCTCTATTGAGAAGAATGAAGGGGTTTTCATTGTTTTGTCTAATGAACTTTCATTAGTTGTGAAATCTTCTCAAAGTTAAGACCATTTGTCAAGTAGTTCTGAATTCAGGAAATGCTATGTGGCTAAGAAATGTATTTTGTTCCTAAATGAATTAATGTTAAAAGCTACCACTTGAAAGAAAGTAAGAAGCAGTCTTCAGTTTTTCTGATATCAAACATTGGTTTGCTCCCTGAAAATGCAATCTTCTAAGTAATATTTTATTGAAAATATGTCTTATCAGTTGCTTGCAGTTATGTATGAATGCTATGTGTAGTTCAAATGTGAGTAGTTATGGAAAGGAGGTTGTGAAATAATTAATTTGGCAAATTTGGTCCTGAATTAGATTTACCATCAAGTCAACTTCTTACCCTTGAAATTGTTAGTACTTCCCTTGTGCAGTAAGTAAGACTTCTGTGTCACAGAATCCATATTCAAAGCTTAAATATTTCAGCTCTTGTTCTGTATAATTTGTCTGATTTAGTGAAGTGCAAGAAATTATTGCACTATGATTGCGTTTTGAACTGATTCTGTTAGACTGAGATATTTACAAAGGACAGAAAGCTCTTACAAAAAAATAAGTAGCATCTTCTAGCTGACACAGTTTTCCAGACTGTTACCTTATGGATGAGTTGTTGTGAACACAGACAGTGAAAAAGTTCCTTATTTACAGGGTCTAACACTGACATCAGCATGGTTTCTGAAAAACCTGCAGTCCTCAGCCTTTGCCTGTTGGGTGAGTTTCATTAATGTTTGCAGTTTGCTTTTTTATACAGAATGGTATTCTATAAAAGCATGTCACTTTTATTTTTGGAAGTTACCTTGCTTATTTTTAAAGAATTTTATTTTGAGATGAGAATAGAAAAGAAATAATTATATATACAGAATGCTTAGAAATATTGAGGGCTAGTCAATGTTAATGCAAGTCTACAGGTTTGGAATTTTCACAAGATGAATGGTGTTAAAGAAAAAATCCTTTAATATTCAGTAGCATGTGACCTACTATCCATATATGTGGATATAAATGAGCATATCCAGTAAGGGATCACTCGGAAAATTAATTTCTTACATATTCAGTATTTATTGGCACCTGCTCTTTATCTCTTAGTTGATTTTCAGTTATTCATAACCACAGGACCACCCTTTTTAGCTTTGCTTTGCTTTATGTATGCAAGTGTTATTTACCATTATGTTGCTCTGGGTGACAGTAACCATGGGTGAAAGAGTGGCTGCAGCAACGGCATCACAGACACTTGTGAAGGGCATGTGCCTCTGCCTCCCTTTTACTAATTCTGTTATCACACATGCTCATTTTCCTTCTGTACTGCTCTCCTGAAATCAGATTTTAAACTTCTCAGGTTCTAGATTTTTTTCCTGTGTATCACAACCCAAAGGGTTACCTGGCCTAGAAATCTCTAAAGATCACAGTACAGATTTGCAGGATTCTGCAATACACAAGCAAGTGGAGTCTTTATTTCCTATGTTTCTTTATTAGAGATTACTACAAATTATTACTGGTAAAGTGAGTATAGTTATGATTAGTAAAGCAAGTGTATATGTACTGCAGTGGTAGCAGCAGTCAATAGTAGCAGCAGGCATACATTTCAATATTACCAGTTGCTACAAAATGATCCCTAGGAAGGCAGCAAATGCGCTTATATGAATTACCCATATGCGTGTATATTATTCCAGTAGTATCAGTGCAGGTACTACACTGCCAGGAGGGGGGCCTCAAAACTGATGACAGATGAAGTTTCACTTCAAAGATGATCAACACTGCAGAATCTAGAGTCAGTCAGGCCTCCCTAGCCACAGTCTGATAACTGGCCTAGGAGAGCTCATAGAAAAGTTTGTGTAGGGGACCTTCTCTGTGTGTAGAGATTGAGAGAGAGAGACAACAGACAGGGACAGATTCACTCCCCATTTTGGGTAAAAAGAAATTTTTATATCAGAGAGACATAAGGTGGTATAGGACAGCACCACCTGGAGCAGCCAATAGATGACAATGTTTTAAATTCTCTCAGGCTAGTTTTTGTTTTTTCCAGACTGTTTTTCTACTCTTTTATGTACAACAATCAATAGCAGTTGCCTATTCCTACTCTTTTGGAATGTTTTCCCTCTTCTAAACCCTAAGCCTGTTCTAGACTCTTTCATCTTTCCAGATGATAGGTTGCCATTACTATTCCTTGGGTTTGTGCTTATTGGTGATATCTCTGAAGGTCTCTAAAGTTCGGGTACCCAGCTGCACTTCTCAAGGATGTTTCAGACTCCCAGACCATGTTCACAGGCTGGCAGGTGTCCTCTCAGTCAGTGTTTCAGCAGACTTCTGTTCAGAATTTTCCCAGATCCCCTTTGTGGCTGCTCCCATCACCATCTCAAAAACACAGCTCTGAGATGTATTCCCCCACTGGTCCCATTCTTTATCACTGACATCAGTTTGTCCTGTTTGTCTGCCTCACCCTGCTCAGCGACTCAGAGGTGCTGCCTGAATGCGATGAGCAGCTGCTGGTCTGACCCACACAAATGGGGGTAAGGAGGTGGCAAGTTAATACCAGTGCAAAGACCACTGCACACAGATGCCAGGTGTCACCTCTGCATATCACTTGGCACTGGCGTGTTTACCAGAATTGAACAAGGTACATAAAACTGAAGAGAAAATACTTACACTACATGCATCTGTAGTTGTCAGTTTGAGGTCTTTGATGGAGTAATCTTTGCCATACAGCCTAAGTGGTATTAAACATGTTGATTCTTACCTTGTTTTCTAAGTGCACATTTTGGCATTGCTGTCACTTTTTACCATCCAGCTGATGCAACTAAAATAAGCTGAAAAAGTGAGAGTATTGATTTCATGCCGCCATCTGCAGATCTATAAAAATATGGTACCTGAATACCTGGGAGAAAATATTAGGTGTTGACAAAATGAAATTACTTTCAAGTGAAAACAAGGGTTTAGGAGTGGCTTCTTAAAAATAACATTAATTTTATGACTGCCTCACAAAAAGGAGAGGTAATGAAATACTTTTTTCTGTGTTCTTGTGTTTTTCCACTGCAGTTGTACTCTAATCTAACAGCATGCCAAGCTCTTGGAAATATGTGTGTGATGAATATGAACTCATTGAGTTCTTCAAGTAGTGATGCCTGTGGTTTGTTTCAGTATATTTTTGTCAGTACAGCAAGGGTAGGCATCGTTCATTCAATACCCTACTGGTAAGTTGCCTTTTCCATAACTTTTGGTCTTTAATAGCTTTGTATGGAAATTATTATTCGAAATGCTCTTTGATGAAAAATATTATGTTTCTTTAGAGAAAACATTGCTATTCTTTTCAGGAGGCATAATCTTCCATGGCTCTATTATGGTGACCAACCTGGATTAGCATCCCAAGTGCTTGAGAAAAATCATTTTCCTACAGCCTTCAGTTTTAAGGGAACAGATAAGGTAGGTGTTGGGTAGTAGACATAGGGAAGCATATGTTAGGAAGAGGACATAATCATATAAAAAAGTTTAGATTTATCATAGATGTGACTCTACTGAAGGTAAATTTTAGGCAGTGAGTGTGACAAAACTCAGTGTGAGATCTTACGGAAGAGGAAGGTGATATTTACGTAAAATAATGTCTAGTCATTTCCTTTGCTTACACTCTCATACCCACATTATCGTAAGGCCAAGGTGTGCTTGCCTGAGTGGTCTGACCAGGACACAAGGAACAAAGGATGCCAGCTTTTAAGTGTTCAGTGTGCCCCCAAGGATCTGGATTGGCAGTGATAAACTAGTTTCTAGATAAATCTTTTAGACACCTTAGGAATTCATAGTTGTTTTGACACTGTCTTTTGCTTTGTTTACTTCCATCTTCATAAATCTGAGGCAAAGTTGGTCTTTGTCTTTTTACGTGTTTGAAATATGTGCATCCTTTTGTCAGATTTTATGGTGAAGTAATGTGAAAAAGAGGTGTAAATGTGGCATGCTGTATCTTTGCTGCCACCATCCTGGTGTGCCTAAGTGCAGGGTCTTTTGCTGACAAGTTGTCTATGCCAGGTTTTATCCAACCCATTTATCATCTCTGTAACTGGGAGCAGTGTTCTTCATCCCTATTATGTGGTGTTTAACCCTTTCTGTTGCTCACACACACATTTCTCTCCCTACTTGATTTATACCAATTGTAGTATTTCTGTTACAAATCTCTACAAGCTGATTGTATCAGAGATGGAGTCAGTGTATTACTCCAGCTATTTCCTCTTACTGCAGTCAATTAGAGAAAAAAAGAAGAGGTGAGGAAAATAATTTTAATGTTATCAAAGCCAGATATCCATCCCTGGGAGGAACAGACTGCTTAAGTAGCTTGTTAACTGGCACAGTTTTATGAAGAAATCAGATAGTAAATCCAACAGTAAAGTGATTTATTTTTCCAAATTCATTGTAAAAATAGAGTAGCTGGAATAGGTTATTCAAGTTCAGCTAATCACAGAAAGTAGTACTAGTGATAACCTGTTTGTCAGTTGAACTGCCAAATTTATCTAGAGTTTTCTTACTGACTCAAAAATAAAATGATAGCCTTTTCCAGCCGTATTCTGTAAGGCTATGTTTTAAATTGAACAATGTTGCAATGCAGCAGTTGTTTTAATTACTAAAATACTTGTTATTCCTCCTGACACTGAAGGTCCTGGAAGCCCTCAAGATTCCAGCATAGTATACATCAGAAATCTGCATAGATTTCGGATTAGTGTAGGTCATGTCTACCTGTGTAGAAGTTCCTCTGGAACTTTTTCCATGTCACCAGTGAAGCTGTAGAAGAATGGTATGTTTTTTTAAAAAAAGTAAATTACCAAACCCAAGATTATAAACAAAATCAAAAAGGGGAAAAAAATGAAGGATTGTGCTGAAAGTTTTAGGAAACATCAAACAGTTAGAGAGTAGTCTCTAAAATGTAAATGTCCACTTCAGGGCAGTTTCATTGTTCTTTATCTTTTTTTCATCATCAGGATGTAAAGCTGCAATTTCTTGCAGCCTCATTTGATGCTGCAGGAAACTTTCTTAAGTGGCAAAGTTTGGAAGGAGGCATCTTACAGGTATGTTTGATTTTAATTATCTTTTCTTGGTAACACAACGTTCTGAGTGCCTTTAGCCAAATTAAGGCAAAGGCCAAGAGTTTGGTTACTACACTAATGACAGTTCATAACTGTAGAGCTAGCTTAGGGGAAATAGCCCTTTATTCTCGCTCACAATGATCTCTACAAAATCAAAAGTATAAATTCATCAACACTGCCTTCATCCTTTGGACCAGTATAAATTTGGCATATTGAAAAGCTCTGAAAAATAGTTGTTAGTAATTTAGAACCAACCATCTCTGTCTTCCATTCAGCATAGTTGCTCATGTGTGTTGTTTCTTATTAAACCTATTTTTCTTGTTGAGAAAAGTGTATTCTTTAGCTCTTTGTCCACATGTGTTTATAGATGATTCTATGAGTATGTCCCTGATAGATGCTGTCACCTATTTGCACGTGTCATGGGGGTGACAATCAAATCAGTGGTTATGTCACTGTCAAGGGAGGTAGGAAAGCTGATCTGCACTATTTTCTTTGTGTTGTCTTGGAATTTTTTTCCTTGCTTATTTCTTTTGTTTTTAAATATAAAATGTACACTTTGACCAGCATGTGTCTGTCTTTTTCATAACAGAAAGTTAAATACTTGGTGGGAGACTTTACATAGAAAGGGGGAATACTGGCTAGAAGTACCCTTGGACACTACGCCCTCAGATTTCAGGGACACAGACATTCCACTTCAGCAGTACCACACTGAATAGTAGGCTGTGAAAAATGCAAGTAGGCAGCAATTAGAAAGTGCAATAGTAATTAGTCTATCAGAGAGAACAATTGGCAGCTGCAACATGTTACAGAATAGAATCTGTTTAGCAGTCCAGTGGTGATCTAGGCACTCTCAGTACTTCCCTAGGCAGACAACAATAGGAACACTAACAAGAACAATTGGGAATTGTCCGTCTCTTTTCTATTGGAGCACAGTCACTTCAGACACTCCAGTGTCTACAGAAGAGCAGCTGACATTCAGGATTTGTCGTTGCCCCAGGATGAGCCATCTTGCATCTGCATCTCCAGTTTTTAGGAAAACTAGTGTCTGACAGAACAGGTTACTAAGATAGTTACTATGCATAGAAAATTATATATTCTGACACTGAAGTTCAGGTTTATTAGGGCACATTCATTTTCTAGGGCAAAGCTTTTAACAGCTATCAAGAGCCAATGGGAAAGGAATAGCTTTTCCGTTCAAAGCCTCTTTTAATGTAGTAGATTGTGCATGATGATAAGACATCACAGTGCTAAAGTGGTCTCAATGCATAATTGTAGCAATTCCCAGAATTTCAGTTTCGCACTAATAGAATTGTGTTTTATGCAAATTTAGACTTGATTTTCATTTCGGGAAAATGGCTGTGCCCTCCACTAAATTCCATACTCATTTAGTTAGACTTTGGCCCGTTTTTTTCTGGATTCAGCTAAATCTGCTGTTCTTTGCTGAAAATACAAGTGTTGTGTTAAAAAAAGAAAAAAAATCTGTTACTTGCTGTAACTTTGATCCTCTGAGAATGCCAGCTTAAGAGAAACAGGGCTGTATGAATGTATTAATTTCTTTATGGGATTCTTGAATTTAGCAGAAGCCACTGATCGAGCTTGAGGCAGCACAGTGCATTTAATATTCAGTCCACAGAAAGAGTATTCTTGCCTGGTTGGATGCTGCTGTCCACAGATTTCAGTGATGGAACTGAAAAATACTATGCAAGTATGAATAAACTAAATCAGCATTTTAAGAACATCAATATTAGTGAAATAAATAATTGTATTTACTCCAAAATCAATCCTTCTCTTATTAAAAAGTAGAATAAAATATCTTTTGTGAGAACTCTGAATGCAGAAGTGCTTGAGGTGCCTGTAAATATTTTTCACATGAGAAAATGATACCTTTGAATTAACCTAATTATAACTATGTTTTATTCAGCTTTGTCCTGATACTCAAACTAAATTGAATGCAGCTTTTGCTTTTGGAACAACTTACCAGCAAAGTGTAAGTAAGATATAAAATGCTATTTTGAATTTTGAATTAAGCTGCCTTATATGTCATTAGTTATTCAGTGCATATTAGAGAACATTTGGAGTTTAGGCATAAGCTGCAACATGGAGTTTATTCTTGTGAAATTGAGTAAAGTAAGTGTGGGGTTTTATTAATTATTTAACTACATCACAAAACTTGTTCACTACATAGCATAATCACAATAAATTAAACTGTCATTTGTATTTGTATATCACTGACTTAGCAGTGGAAGAACACAGTGCCTAAATAATGACAGCCATATGCTTTGTATCATATCTCCTAATTTTCCTACCACCATCTTTGGCCAGTTTTCATATGGAAAGAAGGCAAATCTAGTCATGCGATGCCTGCATATTGTTCCCATTTACTTTTTATTGTATGCGCTGATTTTAGTGAATTCAGTGAAGAGATGGAAAATGTATTTTAATAGAATAGGTGACTCATCAGAGGAAAGAGATTCTTTAGCTGTCTTAACTATGAAAAAAACTGTTGTGGTTTTCATACTTTACTAAACACCAGGAAAGGAAGAGGGGATAGAACACTAAATTATGTCAGCCGCAGAAATGGTTCTGCCCGTGATAAAGTTTCAATTTTTGTCACTTAACGTGTTAAATGGGAAGGTGGTAGTCTCTTTGGCAAGGGAGTGGAGAAAGAAGCATCTTTATAAAACTCCATATGTGTGCACAGCATCTCATACCTCTATATTAATATTGTTTATTAATTATCATCTAACATTGAAAACCATTCCCCACATTATGTTTTGAAGTGTAAAAATATATAAACTCTGGTTGCTATTTAGGTGGTGTGAAAGTCTTGGAAGGCTGTCAGAGCTTAGTCTGGGAAATTTAAAGTGTTTACCAAACAACATTGACAAATCTTTGATAAATATTTATATTCTTCCATATTGTTTAATGTTGTTTAATCTATATTTCAGTATTTCAGACAGAATGAAAACGTTCTATTTAGGATCACTGAACTAGTCAAGTATGGGGCTTTTTCTTTTTAAAATCTTGAGTATTTGGTATTGAGTCTGTATTACCTGTTGTTAAGTATTAATAACAGTATTGTTGTGTTTGAATAGATACATCAATAACTTACTGAGTATTTTTTTACTATAATTATTTTCATCCATTGTATACATTAGGGGTTTTTTTCCATGTGGCGTTGGAGAAAACATGGTTGGCAAATTCTATGAGTATTTAAAGGTGCATGGTTGTTCACATATGCAAAAAGTTACCTGCTTTCACATCTAATTTCTTTATACAATCAGAGAGTGGTTGAGATAGTCAGGGACCTCAGGAGGCTGTCTTGTCCACACCCCTGCCCAAGCAGGGCCATATAGAGCAGGTTGCCTAGGACCATATCCACATAGGTTTTTATCTCCAGGGAGTGAGACTCCGCAGCCGCCCTGGACAACCTGTATCAGCGCTTGGTCACTCTGACAGTGAAAACCTATCTTCTGATGCTCAGAGGGAACCTCCTGTTTCTGTTTATGCCCATTGCCTCTGGTCTTGTCACTGGGCACTGTTGAAAAGAGCCTGGCTCTGTCTTGTACACCCTCCCTTGCAAAATATTTGTACACATTGATAGGATCCCCCTGAGCCTTCTTATCTCCAGGCAAGAGTCTCAGCTTTTCTTCATAGCAGAGATGCTTCAGTCTCTTCCTCACCATAGTGGCCTGTGCTGGACTGTATCAAGTAGCTTAATTTCTCTCTTGTACTGGTGGGCCCAGAACCAGATTCAGTACTCCATGACTTCAGCATTTATGTTTCTTGACTTTAATGTTTATGCTGTTTCAAATTTTATGTCTGCGAGGTTTGCTAGGATATTTTTTTGAAACCTCTTGAAAAATGTTAAGAGCTTTGTTCTCCACATTAGTCATTGTAGATAATTGCAACCATTTCCAAGAAGTTTGCATAAAATCATTAGTACTTTGTAACTGTTTGCAGATAGCTGGAATGCCTTGTCTATCAGCACTTCAGTAAAGCATTTTGACACCGTTTCCCACAGCATTCTCAAGAAACTGGCTGCTCGTGGCTTTGACAGGTGCACTCTTCACTGGGTGAAAAAATGGCTGGATGTCAGGCCCAGAGAGTGGTGAATGGAACTAAATCCAGTTGGCAGCTGGTCACTGGTGGTGTTTCCCAGGGCTCAGTACTGGGGCTGGTCCTGTTTAACATCTTTATCAATGATCTTGACAAGGGGATCAAGGGCACCCCTCAGCAAGTTTGCAGATGACACCAGGTTGGATGGATGTGTTGATCTGCTGAAGGGCAAAAAGGCTCTGCAGAGGGATCTGGACAGGCTGGATTGATGGGCCTAGGGCAGCTGGGTGAAGTTCAACAGGGCCAAGTGTCAGGTCCTGCACTTGGGTCGCAACGACCCATGCAGCCCTCAGGCTTGAGGAACAGTGGCTGGAAGGCTGCCCAGCAGAAGACCTGGGGTTGCTGGTCAACAGCCAGCTGGTCATACATGAGCCAGTATGTGCCCAGGTGGCCAAGAAGACCAGTGGCATCCTGGCCTGTACCAGGAATTGTGCAGCAGGACCAGGGCAGTGATTGTCCCCCTGTACCGAGCACTGGTGATGCCGCACCTCGAGTGCTGTGTCCAGTTCTGGGCCCCTCACTTAAAAAGGAGGTGCTGGAGCATGGAGAGAAGGGCAGTGGAGCTGGTGAAGGGTCTGGTAGCACAAGTCCTGCAAGGGAGCTGAGAGTGTTTAGCCTGGAGAAAAGGAAGCTCATGTGGGACCTTGATGATTCTCTGATTGTCTCTTTTGTGAAGAAGTGGGACAGATTCCACAATCATTTTGTAGGGAAGGAATCCACAGCTTGACAAAATAATTAAACAATTAAAGTGATCTTTTTATTTTCACATTTTTTTCTTGTAGTGCAAAATTTCAGTTTCTAAGATTTTATTGGATTTTGCTAATCCAGTCTTTTATGACCTGTTCCTTGAATATAATGGTGGCAATGGACAACAACGTCTTTGGGCAGTGCCAGTTTTAAATTTGAATCTTCAATACAATGAAAAGTTTGTTAATCAAGGTAAGATGGTGATAGTAACTTCTCTGAAATTAAACAAGCTGAAAACTTCAAATAGAAATAATTTATATTAATTACTGTTACTGTGTTGTTTTTAAAGATACCACAACACACCATAACTTGTTTCCATTTTAAAAATTTAGTATTTTGTGGGCAGGGCAAGTTCTGATAGTTTAAGTGCAAGCTTTGGTTTCATACACCGTTCCAATCAGTAATATGCACAAGTAGAATAATCTTATTTCATTATGTATTTGTATAAATTGAAAATAAACAATTTTATATCCTCAGTAGTTACTATGTGTTATACAATCGTATGTGTTGTTTCTAACACATTTCTTTTTGCATGTTGAATAATGTGTGTGAAACTGTTATGTTTTTTTGTAGGCAGTAATATGAACAACTGGCTTTTGACTCGTCGATTTTTTTTGGTGGATACACTTAGTGGAAAAGAGAATGACTTGGGAAAACCACCAAGGGTGATTCGGATTGCTAGCAAAATAACAATAAGGTGATTAACTCATATAATATATAGTACATAGAAAATAAAGTCCATGTTGTACAATCTGCATTTTATTGTCTTAAAGTTGTTTTATTATGTATTTTCTAATATGTCTAATATGTAATGTGTGCTGCTTTTTCCATTGCATATTTGGAAATGCCTTGAATTTCCATAGGTTGTTCTGGTGAGTGAAAGAAAACAACATTGACTTGTGGGAGTTAAAATCACCATGGTTCCCTTCCAGGTACACGGATCAGGCCATGTTTGCAGAATGCAATTTAACAGGTGTTCAGTCACCTCGTAAAAGCAGGTGTTGTGTGGAAAGGCCTAAAAACTCCTCTGTTAATTCTTTTTCAATGTGTATGTCGCTGACTATACAAGGGTGTTATTACATACTCCATATTCTTTTTTGCAGTATTTTTACAGCCTGTTGCCTATTCTGTTATACAATCCAGAATAGGCTTGTAGTCATTTAACTGAAATTGTGAGACTACCTGTTAGGGTCAATACTAATTGCTCATCTCAGCTGGAATATGTTTTGGAAGAAACTTTTTTTCTCCTTCTTTTTGTGGTGTCCTGTGAGATGCAGACAGGTAAAGATTGATTCAGGTATTTTCTTACAAGTAAACAATCCTTCCCATGTTTTTCTTTTTATATATTTGTGTACATGCCTTTGTACATTCCAGTTGCTTTTAAAATGTGAAGTGCCATGTCATTGGGTTAGAAATTCACATTTTATTGATCAGGTTGTTCTGTTCATTTAGTATTTTCTTATAAGTACAAGTTTCAATGATTGCTTTCCAAGCACTCATCCATTTTTTTGTATTAAAAATCATACTCTGTATTTCCACAGTATTCGTCTGGTATCCCATACACAGAGAGGAACTATCTACCCTCCTCTAATTACTGTTGCTTACACAGATGTGCTTATCCAAAACCCTGAAACCCAGAGTGTGATGGTGAGATCTTTGTGCTACCTTAATTATACTTTTAGTTCTGTTGGAATTCTGGTTTTTGGCAGTGGGTTATAAAAATCTAATAAGCAGTTTCTAGTTCTGATCAGTTTTGAAGTTACAAGTTTTCACTAAAACCTTTTAAAACAAATCAGTTAAAAGTATTCTCTTTTCAATTTATCTTCAGTCTTTTTTAACTTAAAATACTTAAAATTTGAAGTTGGTTTTACAATGCTAAATTAGGCTACAGTTCAAATAAAATTATACACACAATAATAGGAAAATAAGAGATAAAGGGCTCTATAAAACACTGCAAACAATTTCTGCAAGGAATTAGTATTTTTATTTAAAACAATGCATTAAGAGGAGGTTGTTATGACACAAACATTTCAGGTCACCTGTAGTTTAGGTTAAAATATTGGTAATATATTTAAAACGTCCTTTAATGTTTTGTCTTTCTGTACTGAAAACCACCAAATTCTGCTGTAGCAGATGCAAAAGGGGCATTTCCTACTTGCCCTTTTGCCTGCCTTCATGGGCAGCAGCTCAGATGTCCCATTCTTCTGCCTTGTTTGTGTGTTAGATCACACTCCTTTAAAAAGTAAAAGCGTTGATCTTAGGATGGTAGAATAATCATTTAGCTATTAAAAAAAATTAATATTAGCATTTTCTGCTTGTCAACCTTCAACAGTTTAGACTTCCAGTACAAATAGACATCTAGCTAGAAGATATTTGTGGTGCTAGAAGCATTCCTTGAGTTCCATATTAGTTGCATGAAAGCAAGAGAATTAGAAAGATAGAAAAATCAAGACAGTTTTTGCATGCCTAAGTGTTGTCTTTATTTAACTGCTGAGACAGCACTGTATCTAGCAAGTAATTCATTCAAATAGTGATGGTAGGAACAATTGTTTTCAGTTCCTCAATTTTCTGTCACATGATTTTATCCTTACAACTATGTGAGATCTATTTGGGTATTGTCAATTTTGGATGTCTTGTTGCATTTAACAAATTTTATGCAACTAAAGAGATACACTGAATTTTGTTACCAGTTTCTGTAAACACTGAGCTTCTAGTAACTGAGGATATCTAGATTTAAGTCCAAGTGCAGTGATAGAAGGAGGTCTGACAGGAACAAATGTTTGGGGAAGACAAGGTGTAGGGAAGGAGGGATTGTTTTGGGGGGCGGGGAGGGGGTGATAGTTCTTTTAAACTTAATTAAAAATACTATTTATTATCATATTTGTGTTAAATTTCGCTGTGCAGTGACAAAGACTCAGGCCAGAATATTATAAAACCAAGCCAAACATTTTCTCTTCCATGTACAAATCTTTCAGACCAAAGTCAAAAGAGGGCTTAGGTTAAATTTATGCTAGAGGGAACAATTTTGATGCTGCATGACAATTTTTATTTCATTCAAGCTGAAAAAACCCCAGTATCTGAGCTGTGCAAGCTTACCATATGATTTTGCATATTGGTATAATTACATCAAGGTTACCTTTAATCACTGATAAAAGGAAAAGTATCAGGCATTCAGTGTCTCCTTTCAGAAGGAAAAAATCATGCACATTTGAAAGAATTCCAAATAGGCATAGCTGGTAACTTGCAGATGGCAGGCATCCATCCCCAGCATTGCTGCTGGTAAAATCTGCAGTAAGAGTAGCACAGCACATGCCAAGCCTGGCACCAGAGCATACCAGGTCATATGCAGTAAAAAAAGATGTATGTGGTACTTGTACAGTAGCCCTAGATGGGAATTCCCACCAACTAAAACTGTGACAGCTACCACTGTCTGTAATGGTTGTAGCACTTCAGAACTCTATGCATGTTTACTTTTTGTACTTTAATATTCAGGTTTCTTTCGCAGTCAGCTATGAGATGAATCAGTCAGAGGCTCAGATTCAGACTGATGTAAGTTGTAATTCCCTTTAATTTGTTGATATAATGATTTACTTCTATTTTGTGGGTTTTTTAAAATATTTGCAAATAATTTTTCGTTCTTTTCAGATTGCATTGGGTGTGTTGGGTGGACTTGCAGTGTTATGGTCCCTTCTCAAGACTGCAGGCTGGAAGAGGCGGACGGGAAGCTCCATAATTGACTTGCAGGTATGAACAGCTGGCAAACTGAGATGGGACATCTCTTCCTCTCTGTAAGGACACCTTGTGTTTAAGGACACCCTGTGATTATAACTATTCATCTTCTTAAGGTAACTGAAATAATTTCTAGCCTAGCTGCATAGAACTGTGCAGAGATTGGGCTCACTTGAGAAAGTAGGTTTTTACATTCTTTTTGATTCTGATATTTGTCATTCAGGAAATGCTGCTCTAAAAATAAAGGTATTTACAGAGCTGTTCTGATCAGTTGAGTGGACTTAGTTTTCAGATTAATTCTTCTTTGAACAAAGACCAGCATGTAGGAGTTTCAGCTAGTCAATATACAATAAATATATAACCACAGTGGAAAACTTTTGTTCAGGGCTACTTTTCAGTACTAGAGTTTCCTATGTGAGCTGCATAACATTTTATATGAATGCATTAGGAACATATGCATCACTTAATTAGCTTTACAGATGTCTACAGCATGTTTTTCTAATTGCAGACGGTTTTCAAGTTCTTACTGTTCTATGCTGGAGACCTTGCCAACGTTTTCTTTATCATCACAGTGGGCACAGGGATTTATTGGCTTGTATTCTTCAAAGTAAGTGTTTTTCCAGATTTGGATGTATAAAAACTTAGTAATATTAAATATATTTTTACATGAACATTAATCTTCTTTTTTCTTCTTTTTTTTTTTTCTTGTCAGACTATTGAGGCAAGTTCTATATAATATTCTGTTTTGTGTGCTTAAATTTTGTGTTCACCTGTTTCTTTTCCTTAGGATTTATTGTATTTGCAGTCTGTTTAATAGTCACTTAAAATATTTTACACTTTCAAAATGATTGCACATTAAATATTGATCTTTTTTTGGAAAAGCTTATTCACACTTAAGCATTTATTACGTTGTCACATATGCCAGGTGTACTGTTTCAATGTAACTTCTCGATTATAGGCTCAGCAGTTTGTATCTGTCCTTTTACCTCTTCCATCTCAAGAAGAAGATTTTGTTACATACATAGCCTGTGCGTTTAGTTTAAAGGTAAATAATTTTTTCCTCACCATAAAATACATGTCAGCATGCTTCTGTGTATTTTCAGTAGGCTTGTTTTTAAGTATCTTGTGCAGTTATTAGTTATTAGTGTGTAGATGTTATGTCCTAATACTTATGTTCTTCGGAGAATTAAGTCATTTTTCCACAGAAGTTTATTTTGTGGAGTCCTTATAGGAAAACAAATGTCTCAAGATGGTTACAAAAGAAAGACTGAAAAATCATTCTTTCAAGGATAAAGGTATAAAGAAACCCAAATAGAATAGCATCATATCAAGAAAGCAAGTACTTTCATTTAAAGCAGAATGTAAGTGCTGTGAGTTCCTGATTAGAAAGAAGACAGATTTAAATAATTATGTTCAAATATGTAGAATTCTGAGATCACTGTTCTGTCTTCATGGCACATACAAATATTGTATAAATTATGGGTATTATATTGAATTGGAATTAATAGTGCAGGTTAGAATGTTATGGGGAAATACTTAGTCAGTTTTTTTAATTTGTTACTTTGCTGTATTTTCTTCGTAATTTTGGACATCATCACATGACTTACCATTATTCCAAGCTTTTAAACAAGCATAAAAATTATCAAAACTTGGTAATAAAGTTGCAGTCTCATGTATAGTCAAGATATTGCTTATTATGTTTAATGGATAATCTGTGCAATGACTATTCCTTCATCATTGTGTATATGCTATTTCTGTTCTTACTTGTTGTGTTTCTCCATTTCCTCTCTTAGGCTCTACAATTTTTACACTTGCTGGTTTCACAAGTTACTATTGATATTTTCTTTATTGACTGGGAAAGACCTAAAGGCAAAGTTCTTAAAGCAGTTGAAGGTAACTCAAACTATGCTTTTTTGTGTAAGCAGCTTAGGTGAAATTCAGATATTACTCTCAGATATTTAATTTTAGAGCTTTACTGTATGACTCTTTTTTAGGTGAAGGTGTTACTAAAAGTGCAGCTGCACCTGTGAGCATATGGAGGACATACTTTATAGCAAATGAATGGAATGAAATTCAGACAGTGAGGAAAATAAATCCTCTCTTTCAAGTGCTTGCAGTTCTTTTTTTTCTGGAGGTAATATTACTATTATTGTTATTATTTATAATTCATAACCAGAGTGTAACATAAGGGTCTGATTTTTAATTCTTGCATTCTGTGTGGTAGTAGGGAATCACCTTTAAATTCACTTGAAATCATGTAAAATAATTAGTAAAATAATTATCTTACAGGTCATTGCAATATTTCATTAAGGAAGACTTAAAAAAATAATCCAACCTTTAAATACCTTAGAGACCTTTGTTAGTTTTGTTTGGGGTTTCTTTCAAGGTAATAAGTTACCTTGAAGGGCTTAAGAGGCTGATAAATCTGTGTACACACTCAATTCTTTATTTGCCTACTAGCCCACTCCTGCCACAGCCTACTGCTTTATTTCTGATTTCATATTTGTCTTAACTGAGCTTCCTTCCTGCTAATTTGCTGCAGTGCCCTTTTATAATGCAGGAAATAAAATGTGCCAGTTCTGTTCCTGATGGCAGTATGCCTTCAGTTACAGCTTTAGGATATGTGAGAAACTGTGCTTTAGCTTTTAAAAAATGTTTTGGTTTGTTTATTTTGTAGTTTAGTAATTTTTTCTATCTTGGGAAGTGTTCTTAAAGTGTTTAGCATATCATTGGTTTTGTGAGGTTCCTATACATGTTTTAATACTCTTATTCAATTTTATAGTCCATTTAAAAATTTTTCCTTTAAATTAAATAATGAAAGTCCTGAAACTTTCCTCATTCACTACGTGAGCACTTTTGCTGTTGGTAAATACCAGCCAGGACCAACTTAGTGCCATGTTACATGAGAGGAATGGGAGAAAAGAGAGCACCTGTTCTTACTGCACGCTGCACCTACCTGAAAGGAGGGGGTAGTGAGGTGGGTGTCTCTTCTCCCAAGTAATAAGCACTAGGACATGAGGAAATGGTCAACCCACCACAAGTATATTTTGGTGCAACTTCTGTTCTGAAAAATTTTCACTGATTTTTCACCTCTTAAGTGTTTCAACACATAGTGTTCCTCTCATCTTTTTTATTTTGGAATTTTTTCTAGATTTTTTGTTTAAAATAGATTCAACCATACAGATGGTGGAGGAAAATATATTTCATATATTCAATAAAACCAAAAAAAATCAGTCTTTTAAGAGTTGCAAAATACGTTAATAAAGTACAGCAGTAGAATCTTCTGGAGTTTTTCAGTAAAAACCAATATTGTCTTTCTGTGAGATTTAGCTGCATGTTTTTTAATTTATGTATCAACCCATATATGTAAAGGTTATGTTTTAATTATGTTCCTCAGTAACAACACTGGATTACACAATTGAGCTCTGTCATAGTGAGCATGCTACTACTCCCAGGTCCATTTTTCATTATTTTTCCTTACTTCCTGTTGTGATTGAAACAACAGTATTCTAATTAATACTATTCATTGTCTCCTGTTGTTATATTGACCTTCTTATCTCTTCAGGTGGTGGGATTTTCTAACCTGGCTTTAATGGATGCTTCTTCCAGTCTTACAAGAAGCAGTGAGAGCTATGTAGCTCCTTGGAGCCGCATTTTAAGATTTGGTGTGTCTGCTGCTCTCTGGGTAGCCATTGCCATCTTACAAGTATGTGAAACACATGACATCCTGAATTACCATTTTCAGGCTGGTTCTTGGAAGCTAGAATAAGTCACTAGGCTGTCCAAACAGCTTATCATAGCACTGGGTATGTTCTTGATTGTTATGTTCAGTTGTTTTAGCATAGTACACCTTTGGGACTCAGAATTAATCTTCTGAGATATGAGACATCTCAGTTTGGAATCAGAATTTTGATCCTCTTGAAGATGTGAATTTATGCAAATACTTTGTTTTATTTTAAACAACTTTGAAGCATCTGAAAAGTTCAAAATGAGAAGCAGGTTCTTGCTACTTTCTTTCTTAAATGAAGTATTATGTCAATCCTGTTTCATTAAGTCCAATTCAACAGTGGCCACTACAGTCTAATATTTGTGGGTGTCAAGTGGTGAAATTAATTGCTTAATAATGTCAAATCTGATGAGCTAATAAAAGAAAATTTGGTTGATTTATTTCAGGCTACATTTTTTGCTGTGTTTTATGAAAGATTTGTTGAAGATAAGATAAGCCAATTTGTTGATTTGTGTTGTGTGAGCAATGTAAGTATTTCTTAGTCTCATTTGTAGAGTGGCATTTTAAATAGAATAGTACATAAGATAATTTTAAGAATATTAAATATTTATTCATTTAATTTAGAATACTAGCTAACAGCCAAAGCTGATGTTTCTTTCAACTCATTTTATTGGTGAACTCTGCAAGATTTCAGTTAAACTTTATTTGGAAAAAGATTCCGAAAACATAGGTATCAATATGTTCTTTTAGACCTCTGATTTTTAGGGGTTGTTTTTCTTTTTTTTTATTTAAATTGGTTGCATGTGCTGATACAGAATTCAAAAATAACAAGTTATAACAGAAATTAGGTGTAGAAGCATTTGCTGCCATTCTGTATATTGGTTTGTGTTTTAATCCTTCTGACTTGCAGGTTGTCTTGGTTTTATTTAATACACTTGTGTTCAGTTTCTGCTCCTGTCTTGTGTTTGTCCCTCAACTGCTGAACTTCATTTTGTCCCTCTTAACAGTTCTCACCTTTTGCATGTGTTTTCATTTACTCACACCTGAACTACTTCCCTTTCTCTTTTTTACATATGGGTCTTGAAGCTTTGTACTGCAGGAATTCCCTTTTAACCAAAGAAGAGTGCAGTCAGAACAGACTGGATTACCTCATTTGTCCAGAACTTCTTAAAAATACAGATTCACCCCTTTTATCTGTCTTTCCAGCCTTGGTTATTCCTCTTCTGTGAAACACCCATGTAGCACCTGGGTTGTAGAGAGAGCTAGTTTTGGAGTTTATGTGATGTAAGATTGTATCATACTGAATGATAAGCATAGTATCTTACTGAATGAAGTTCTGTTAAATACAGTCTTTTAGGAGTTCAGCTGGAATCATGCCTATGTATTATGTGGCACAGAAATAACCTTTGAATCAATATAAAATCTAATGGCTCTAACTTCTTGCCTCAGTTGAATTAAGCAGTGATCCTTGCTGTTGATAAACTAAACTTGAAGCTGGTATGTGTTTCTAGTTACAAATAGATAAAACTAATTAGTAAAAGAGTTGGTAAATATTTTTCTCCCATGTTTATTTTGGTACCTGCCTACTTTGTATTTGTAGCAGGGCTGGCTGATTTGACTGATCTTCACCGTGAATTCAGAAGATAAAAAGTAAAATGATAATTGTTGATTAAAGTGTTCTTCTCTTCCCCCATCTCTTAGATTTCAGTGTTTCTCTTGTCACACAACTGCTTTGGTCATTATATCCATGGTCGCTCAGTGCATGGGCATGCAGATACCAATATGGAAGAAATGAATATGAACCTGAAGAGAGAAGCAGTAAGTAAAAATATTGAAGTTTATACCTGCTCAATTATTTATTTTATATAAAGACCCTGCACCTTTGTGTGGCTTCGGCCTCAGTCGGCCTTGGCACATAAGTGAGATAGGTTCAGCGCTTTCGCCCAGAAACTCAGTCAGGGGCCACAAGCTGCTGTGCAGAGGTTGTTTATTCTAATGTTATCTATAGCTGCGGTGTCCTGCACAGCCACAGGTCCACCCAGCAGCCGAAGTACCCTGGTTCTGCCCCCCAGCTGGGCGTACCGGGATTTATATACCCCGTTACAAATCCAACCAGAGGACGGTACGTGTCTTTATTTATAACTTTATACCAATGAATTCTAACCTGTTCTAGACATGCAATTTCCTGTCTTATCTCTATTCTACCAATGAATCTGTGCCCCCGTCACCAAGAATATGGTGGACAGTGAAGAAGAAGAAGAAGAAGGTGACCACACCCTTTAGACTCCATCTTGACCCCCCTGTACATGTTCTACCCCCATGTACATGTTATCAAATCTTTTATATATTACATTTCACCCGGTGCAAAGTGACTATTAATGCTTATATTACACTCTTGTGGCTTGCAATTCATCTTTTAGAGTTGGCAAAGTTCTCCAAGGACAAAGATCAAAGGCAGTGCCCTCTGGGGCACCCCTATTTCAGGGTGTCAGGTCCCCTAAATTAGACAGAGGCATGCCGTGGGTTCCGACACTTTGCATTATGGATCTGCAGTTGTGCACTGCATTGAACCATGTTACTTAAAGATAGCAGCTGTTAGTACATAAATGTGTGACTCAGTAGTTCTTTTAACTAGCTCTTCATCTTTCTTTTTCTTCACTATTTCTTCGTGTTACTTCTTCAGATTTCAAGGATATACAATTCCTGTTTCTCTAAAAAGTTTTTTTCATGTATTTAAGAACCTTCTTTTCAATATTTAAGCTTTTTAAAAGGTCACAGCCACATTCAAAAAGGTGCATACCAAAAAGCTTTCATAAAGAGACAGATCTGAAAAACTAATGCAGAAACACGTAATCTTCCAATTAATTCTTTTATTCCATGTCTTCTACTGTGGTGATACAACCCATTCTTTATAGAAATTAATTTGCATAAGTATTTTTTCTGGTTTGTCATATGTTGTATCTTTGCTTCAAGATCAGGCAAATATAAAAGGTCTAATACAAGATCAGAAACTGCACTAAATTTCATGACATCTTGTATCTTTTTAGGGACAGCTATGAAAGTACCTTAAATAAGGATATTGCTATTTCAATGTTAAGTGGACAGAAAAAAACCATAACCATGTGAAAATTAAATCTCAAACACTGAAATACAGAGGAATCTTATTAATAATGTTTTTGACTTGTGTGTTCCTACTATTTTTTTCCTAGTTTCTTATTTTCATATAATTTTGGGAAAAGCAGGGGGTTTTCCCTATGAAGATGTCAAATTTTTTATTTTCTTGGGGATTCTCAGATTTATAAAATGTGACCTGAAAAACATATGGAAAAAGCCAGGAATCCAAAACGAAGAAACAAAAAAAGCGAGACAAGTATAGAAGAAGTTACAGATCTAAAAGAAAGGTCTTGAGAATGAATATCAGAATATGTATTATTAGGTAATGAACCGAACACAGGGGAAAAGAGAAATATGACTTTGTGACAGCAGGGGTCAGGATTTCATGTCCTATGGAAATCTTGCTGCAATAGAACAAGAGTGCAGTGGATTCGAATATTTAGAGATATTAAATATTATGTGTACATGAAAGAGAGGAAATGAAAAGCTTTTGACTATTTTTGGGTCTATGAATGGCATTAGTAATGTTAATTTACAATTGCTTTTAATTGTATAGGAAAACCTGTGTAGTCAGAGAGGTTTGTTACCAAACACAGATGGCCAGACATTCCAGATTTCCATTTCAAGAAAAATGCGACTGCACTATGACTGGATTCATGAAACCTTAACAAGAGTAAGTGAGATACTGGTATTCTTTAAATGTTATTTTAAATATTAATTTTTTTCTGCTGAAGTCTTGGTCTTATTCTATTTCAGAAACGTGGTCCTGCCAGGCTTTTGGACTCATCTGCAAATATTTTCGAACAAAGCACAAGGGCCTACAATGCCATGAACAAATTTCTCAGTTCTTTTATTGATCACGTATGTATGTTGACATTACTATATTAAGGAAGATATTCTAAGTAGAGACTAAAAATTGTAAATCTAAAGGACTGTAATTCCTCTTTAAGCATATGTGCTTTAAGATTTGTTGTTAAAGGTTCTATGGCAACCAGAACAGTGCTTCATTCAAAAAAAAAAAAACCAAACAATTGGAATGCTGTCCAGCAGTGCAGACTGCACTTAAAAATGGCAAATCCTTTTTGTTATGTACCTACTTTCATCTTGGAATAGACCAGTGGGTTTGTTTCAATTCATAAAGGTATAAGTAGCTGTACTTCACTTTGTAGCAATTTTGAAATCATAAAACAAGAAATGTTGTTTTTCCTTTTCTTACAGGTTCACAAAGAAATGGATTATATTGTTAAAGATAAGTTGCTGCTTGAACGAATTCTTGGCATGGAGTTCATGGAACCAATAGACAGAAGTATTTTTTATAATGGTAAAAAGATGTGTGGTGTTTGTACTATTTTAAGTATTCCAGTTTCTGTGTAGATTTCTTTCCCAGCATTTACAGTCTAAAATGGACTTTACAGCAGGAGGGATCATTAAGTGACTGCTTGTGAGGGAGGTATTTAAGAGAAGAAGTTCTTTAGGTTACAGAAATCCTATTTATAATTTGTCATTTGACTGTGATGTTTTTTATTTAAGGCAGCTGAAAGGATATACAGTTGTGCACATGTTTATGAAGTTCATAATCATAAGCATTGATAGAAATGCGTTGTTTGATAGTTTAGATTGCCATGGTTCCCAGAAGTTTAGATATAAATCAGGATTTCATGGCACTGAAATTCACAATTTATAATGAAAATACACTGTTCAAATCAAACTTGGACATTTTTTGGAAAAGTAGGAAGAGGGAAAAGAATAGGTTTCCTGTAATTGTTTACATGTTCTTTTCTCTTTTAAAAGTAGTGCTTTTTGATAAAATAAAGAAGTAGATAAATGGTCTAGAGTACTTTGGATGTAAAAAAGGTACTTTCACCTTAAAAGACCCATTATCTGGGGCACTGTTAACCATTAAACAAAAATAATGCTATGCTAAGCTCTGAACCTCCTCCATAGTAAGGCATTAAGCATATGTTTTTATGATCTTGTTGAGCTGGGGCCAGAGCTTACAGTTACTAAACATTTCAGTGACAAAGAAGTTACATCTGCTTCTTGGTTTAAAACAACTTTTTAAACTAATCTGATTGAGATTTCAGGAGTAAATAGAGTTGTGTGTGACACATGGGTTTTACCTGTTGTGTTCATCAGTATGATGCCATTTTATAAGTGAAAAGTTTGTATTATTTTTCAATAGAATGACAGGACTATCTCTATGTTGCCATGGAATGCCATAAATTGCTATATCTCTGGTTTTCCTTTTTCTTAACAGCTTTCTCAGCATGGACTGATGAAACTCCACAAACTTGCAACTTAAAAATAATAATTAGTAAAAAAAATTCTGTTTCCACAGATGAAGGACACTCTTTCAGTGATGTTCTCTATTATGGCAATGAAACAACACTGCTCATCTTTGATATCCTGTTTTTCTCCGTTGTGGATTTAGCTTCCCAAAGTTTTGTTTTAGCAGCTATTCTAACATACTTGCAACAAGAGGTAAATTTCAATTTAAGAACAAAGTAATATTTTTTAAATGGGAGTCAGTATGGCAGTTTAAATAGTTAACTAGATAATAAAGGCAGTGAGTTAGCAGTATGCAGGGACAGAAGATTATTACACTGAAAACTTATAAAACCGTTTTTTATTTATTTTGTCAAATAGACTTGTGAGAAATTAATTTTGTTCACATGGTGATCCTGGATAAAGAGGTTACAAATAATTTTTAGTAGAAAACACCAATATCTGTTAAAATTAATCACACGTAATTCTATTATAATTTAGGGTGGAAAGGTAGTGGAAACTGTTTTAAATATGCTATAGGAAGTTAAGCACCTAATACATTCATATTATTCACAATTTAATGATAATCTGAAGTTACTATTTTATTTTAGATACTGAAACATACTGGTGTAAGTATTTCTTCATTAATACATGTTTTCTAAAATGTTCATAGATATTTAGGTTTATTCGTAATACACTTGGGCAGAAGAATTTGGCATCCAAAACCTTGGTGGATCAAAGATTTCTCATTTAATTAAGAAGATGAAAAACTGTTAAGGATTTAATCATGGAAAAGATGAACATGATCGAAGCATCTCTGACCTGCAGATTAATTGTAGTGCACTTTTCAACAATAACAATGTAATGGGTTTGAAACTTGTCAATTTTTATATTGTGTGCTATTAAGCTGTATTTTTCTGTATTTATAGGGGTTTTTTTTTTAATTTGTGAACACTAAGCCACAGGCCTTTAAAAAGAAAGGTACATGTGAATAAGACAGAAGTAAACTTACTATTGTTATTATTAGAATAAGATAAAAATTATTTTATGGCCTTTGATAAGATATGGACCACTGACTTTGAGGCAACAATTTGAGCATCAGATTGACAGGAGAGGTTGCCAACTCTGAAGTTCTGTGAAAATACCTTAAATCTTTTTTCTTTTTTTTTAAGTTATTTTGAGGTGTAATGTTTAGCAAATATATGTCAAGTTTTACACAGCATGGGATTTGTTCTGAATTAAGTTAGTATTTTAGGAAGCCTTTTTAAAGATCACTTGTTTGCAGCGACTCTCACTTGAAATTTTTACTTTTCTTTCTTGTGTCATACAGAATTGTATAACTCTTCTCTTGGAGTTTATCATTGTTTTTCTTAGGTGTGGCCTATACGACGTCCCATGTGTTTGAGGTACAGTGGTGTTACTGTGATGTAGAAAAAGAGGCTGTGATAGAGCAGAGGAGATGGTCATCAGCATTTGGGATTTGTTCCTGATCTTCTGTCATGTGATGCAAGATGTTCAGGGAAACAACAGTAATTATTCTGTTCACTTTTTCCACACAAGTGAAATGGAAGCAATTTTTTAAAATCTTTTTATATTGTTTTCACAGGTGCTCATGTACCTTTGGTCTCCTAATTTTCTGACTTTATTATCTTTAGATATAACAGAGACCATAATCATTTTAGCATCATCATATTTTTGGAATTTAGACAAGTTAATAATTACTCAAGTGCCAATTACTAAGTGTTAAGGGAGATTATGAATGGCCTTCAAATCACCTTAAACTGAGATGTCTACCTCCCATTTTTATCACTGAAAAGTCTCCCTACCTTTTTATACTTAATGTTTTTTCAGTAAATGATTAAACATGAATAGTGTTTGCTGGGTTTATAGCTGTTACTTGTCTTTAGATGATTCAACAAGGGACTGACACGAGCAAAAATACCAGAAAAATATAAGTCAATGTCATCTCATGTTTATTCTGAAACAGAGACTGAGGACATGATTAGTTGAACTTAGCAGATTTCCAGTGCAGACATGCTTACCTGAGTTGAAGCAGCATTGCATTTCACATGTTTTTTGGCTTCATAAAGAGGAACATGTTCTCATGTTGGTACCATGTCATATCATATTAGAGTAACATGGACATAAATCTCACAGTCGCTATTGCACCGCTGCATTTACTTTTGGTGTTGCAAAGCCTGTGTTGCTTCCTAGTCCAATACAGTTGCTATTGACTGATAGAACGTGCCTGCCAGTAAGGCTGTGACCAGTGAGATAACTGAAAAGTTGGTTTGCAGTGGGACATCCATTTATTAATGTGCAGTTTAGCATGGGCATTTCCATGTCATGCTTTTGTCTGCTTATGGACACAATTCTTAGTTTGTTGGTGCGCACTATGCCTCAGACAATGTGTGAATACACCACTTCTAATGGAGTGAATTGTCCAAGATAAATAAAAATAAGGTTGTTGCATTTATGGTGAATGTAGTAATTAAAGTGTCCATTAGATTCTGGATCTGTTTAAACAAAAATCGTATTTCCACTGGAAACCATGACTGTATGACCTCATTAGTTGTGAGGTTTCTTGGCAGTGATCTCCTGAGAGCCAAAACTGTAAATTAAGCTAAGGAGCCATCTGAAAAAGAGTCTGCAGTAGGACATTCACAAAGCAAAGTTAGCCTCACCTGGTGTCCATGTATTTCTTTGGTGGATATCTTTGCATAGCTTCACTAAACTTAAGTCCTTATAAGTTCTACTGCAAAGTCAGTGAACAAGAGGAAATAATCTTTGTCATGTGACCATGTTTACTCAAGCAAAGATGTGACTGAAGGGGTGTAGGGCATTGCTGTGGTGCATTAATGAGCGAGGGTGACCCTGATGAGGTGCCCTAATACTGGTCTTTAGACCAGTAGAACTGTGACTAGAACTGTGCATCACTGTCAGTGGTTACAGGCACAGGCTTATTCTCTGTGAATTCATGATCATGACGTTTTTCCAGGGAACAGAACCACACCTCAACCATACCTTCTCCAGAGGGGTCAGATTTATGCCAACTGCAGTCAGAATAACTAAACTAACTAGACTTGGGTGAGTCAGAGAATGTCTGAAAGCAGAATGAAGATGTGGTTGTGCCATCTGTAGATGTGTGGGTTTAATTTGTTCAGTTTTTATCAGTTCAGTACAGCAGAAATGGAGACATTTCAGCATATGGGCTCTCACTCTGTACTCTGTTCTTAATGCTTGTGCTAACTAGGTACACCTGTCCGTACAAAACTCCTGCTTTGAGTTTGCTTTAGATATGCCTTTAATTATCTGCTGCACAGAAGGGCATGTGAAAGCTTTAATGACCTTGCATTTTGCAAGAACAACTGCTAAAAGCAACTCTTCTTACAGAAAAACGATAATCTAAAAACATCCTGTCAAAACAGTTCAGTCACTTGGCTCTCTCTTTCTCCTCAGTGTAGACACTACTCTGTTTTGTTTTATTGTTCCAGATCATTTGTCTAAAATGTTAATATAGCTAACATAGGCACTCTACATGATTTAGGAAATAATTACAGGAGTCAAAAGCTCCAGGAATTCATAGAAGCTTTTCTTCACTCTTGCTGTCCAGTGAACACTTGGAACGGGTTGACTGAGCTTTGTTCCCCTGTTCCGTGATATTTGTTCAGGAAATATCAAGCTTGGTATTTGTTCAAGAAATATCTCTTGTGATTGTATTTCCAGCTTAATGTTTTGGGGTTTTTTTAATTAATATGCATTTACAATGTGTTGTTCATGTGATGAGTGTCTTTCAGGTTTCTAAATGTTCTGTTTGCCCACATGGCACTTCAGTCTCTCCTGTCTGTTTCTCTGAGCAATAAAAAAAAGGTCAAAGATTGGGGATGGGTTTTTTTCCACTTGTTAATTGAGTTGACCCAAACCTACAACATGTTTCTCCTTCCATGCACATGAGAGTATGGCCAGAGGCTGCTGCTGGCTCTACAGTCCAGAGAAGCTCTGTCAGAACAAGTGTAAGAAATGGGTTTTGCAGTCAGTGCAACAACGGAGGGTATGACTTTGGATAGCCAAAAACTAATGGAATGAGATGGTTGTTTTTTGCCAAGTTAGATATCAAAAAATTATTTCTACAAATAATTAAAATTTGTATGTACAGACAAGGTACAGTAACTTCAAAATTATGTTAAAATTTACAAGTTTCATTTACTAGTGAGGACTTGCTATTTTACTGCAACATTCACTTGAATGGTAGGGGCAGATGCGTGACTGAGGTAAACCCTACCAGAGGTGAGAAGTGGAGCTGGCAGGGTGCTCAGCTTCCACCCTCCCATCAGCTGCTGCAGCATGGGCAGCACAGTGATGCCAGCCAAGCCAAGCTCCAGGGGTTTTGGTTTGTTTTCAGGCTCAGCAGGAACGTTTGAGCAGTGGGTGAAGGGGACAGTGGCATTGTGACACACTCCTAAGAAAATCAAAGGTAAACAGATAGATGGTGGAAGGAGGTAACTACCAAACCTCTCAAAACTGGTCTCCCTCTACACTACCTGCTTTCCCTTAACTTTTTTTTCTCTATCCAGTACCGTGCCCATTTCTCCTGTACCTTTTCACTAATTAAAAGCCCTAATCCCCTGTTCAACTCTCCTGTGCCCCAAGCCACTGCCTTCAGGCAGTGCCTGACACAGCCTCCTTCTTCACCCCATCACTGTCAGCTGAGATGCAGATCCTGCCCCTCCCTTCCTGCAGGTCTGGCAGCCGGGCTCTGCCGGTGCAGTTGCTGCCTTTCTCCACTTCCCTGGGCAAATGAGGAGAGCTGTGACCTCGGCAGGAGAATGCTGCCAAGCTGGGCAGCACTGTGTGCCAAGGTGTGCCTTAGGGTTGCAGCACAGGTTCTTTGGTGAGAAGAATGAAAATCCAAACATAGCCTTAAAAGTCAGTTTAAAAGCATGAAGTCCCAACTTCATGTATGTCTGAAAGGAAGAAGGAATGAAACCAAGATGCCTCCAAAAAACCTGCTCTTTGAGCACTGGCTCCCTCCAGCTTTGCCTCTTTTATTGCCTACATACCATTTCCATCCCAGAACACCGCCTTCCTTCCTTCCCAGCCTCTTACCATGACACAGCAGACAGATGACCCCCGCCACAGGGGACTTGAGAAAGTCACAGTCCTTGCTGGCCCACCACTGGCTGCCAAAGGGAGCGGGGCTGTGGATGACATCCTGCAGGCAGGTGGCTGAGCTGTGCCAGCCTCCATGGGCAGAAGTGTGTGGGCAGGTCTGGGCTCCAGTGCCCATGGGGAGGACCTGGATCCACAGGTTGGGCTGGGGATCCTGGAGCCTGTGGGACAACCCCCAGGAAACTCCATGGGAGATGCATTTGCCTCTCCGCAAGCTGAGTTATGTTTTACCCTGGTAGAGCTTCAGTAAGCTGTGATGGTCCAAAGCCCTGACCAGCTTTATCCCTCTTTGTTCCAGACTGCTTTACCAACCCACTGGTGCTATTCGAGACTTGTCACCCCTTTAGTTTTCCCCTGTGACTTCAGTCACAGCAGGAGTAGCTCCAGGCCTGAGAGCTGGGGAGAGGTAAGGCAGCCCTTGGGGTTAATGAGGAAATATTTGATGTTTGAAGCTCATCTGTGGAATATCTCTGCAGAGGTCAGGAGGCAGCACTGCACTAGCTGACATGGAGAATTTCCCTTTGAATGTTCAGAATTGTTCTTTTGTTAATCTGCAAAAGCTGAGCCCACACCTGTCAATCTCACAACCTGTGGTGGTCATGGAATCAAACCAGAGGCTGAATCTGAACTGAGAGAAGGAAATGTACTTGCCATAGTACTAAAGTTGTTATTCCTAGAAAACCTGCAGCAAGTAAGAGACAGATCTAGATGGTTTCTTTCAGTGGTTGGGTTTAGACTTGGGGGTTTTTACATATGTGCCTTTTATAACAGAATTATTGCATTTCCATTTTACAGCTCTGTGTGTCAGGGTGGCAGAAAGGCTCATGCAGTATGGAGGAAACAGGAATGGATAAAATGACCTGTAACCCCATGGTCTCCATAATATTCTCACCCTGGTTCACAGCTGCAGGAAAATAATCCCCTTCAAATCATACAAGAAATAAGTCTCCAGTTCTTCCTGCAAATGCTGAATGGAGGTATTTGCTTTTGGCTTTGCCTGACCCCTGGGACAAGAGTTGCACTAACTGACCTTCCAAGCAAACAGCTCAGTACGTCCCAGAGCCTGATCCCCCTTCCTATCCATGCTCTGCCACCAGCAGCCAACCTGGGATGAATAAATTTTGCACTTTCACGTGCTACAGTTGCCCCTGAATGCTCTACACACTGCATGGAGCTGTTGGGGCAGCATCCCCCCTCCACGGCCTCTCGGAGGATGGATCTGGGCACTGGCTTTAGGCCACATCCCCAGGCTGCTGCCCCACCTGCACCAGCCCTTCTCCTCACCTCTTCCTTTTCATGTTCACCTGGGCCTGCAGAGAGCCAAGCCCCAGAAACCTTGTTAGGGGGATTGCAGGAGTTAAGCTGAAATATTTGTTTAGTAACAGCTGTGTTGAAAGCTCAGTATTTATTGCACTATCCTGGAAGGTCAGAGCAGCAATGGTGCTGGGAGAGGGACCCCTCAGGTGTCCATTTCTCCTAAAAGCATACAGTCAGAAACTAGTTTCTGGTTTTTTGACAGTTTGAGACAGGGAAGGAAAAGGCTGCATTTCCCATTTGCAACAGTTTCTTTTTTTTTGTGTATGTGGATATTAAGAGATGAGCTTCACTGTTTAAAAGACCAAAATTGCTCTCCTGTACCTGGTAGTGGAAGTTATTCTCTCTACAAACACTGGAAAATATTACTGCATGGTCAGGCACATGACAGGATATGCAGATGGCTTTCTGTGGAGATTACAATGCAGAGGGTGTTGTGACATGGGGCACCCAAAGCTCAGTGCAGAACTTGATGAGATTCTGGGTTCTCCCCACATCATCCTAAACCCACAAGGACAGGGAAGTATATCTTTTCATAAGGATAGAGGCAAAGCTTGACAAATTCATCTGTGTAGACATAGTTACAGTTCTTAAAACAAAAGAAAGAGAGAGGGAATATGGCTGCCCAGCTTGCACAGGCAGCTGCAGCTTTCACGGCCAGCTAACACTGATCTTACTGCATATTATTTCTCTAACCCTACCTTTGCTTGTGCAGAAAACCCAGCACCGTGCCGTTGGGAAGACAATGCAACTGAATTCCTTTGAAGGCTGCAGTTGCTGTGATGAGTCTCAGGGATTTGTGATGGGAAAGTGCTGGGTCTGAGACCTGTGGATCAGGACCATCTGGTCTGTCAACAGGAAGAGCAGGATCCTGCTGTCTGAACAGTGATGCTGTCTGGTTTGCAGCTGCAGGTGTGCAGCTGTGACACCCCTGTTATACAGGTTGTAAGGAAAGGTTGGCTGCTGTCAGTGAGGAAGTTTTGCTTCCTCACCTCAAATACTGTGAGCAAACCACAATTTCCTCAATCTCTTCAGCTGTTTAGCATTGCTCTCCAGTGGTTTATTTCTGACAGTCTGAATAAATGCAGAGCAATGCTTTGATGACATGCTTCTTGGAAATAATAATATTCATTGCCCATGCTCACCAGACATGAAGCCAGAAGAGACCATGAGGTAATGGAGCTTCCCTTGGTGGCCACTCAGGGCTCTTGGCTCCCCTGGCACAGTCACATTGATTCCCCATCCTGTGTCATCAAGGGAAACGCTGCCTTCTCAGCAACCATTGCCAGGGAAGGGCTGGGATTCTTTACGATGCAATTAAGTAGCAGACATTTAAATGTATCTAGATGAGGGAACAGAAGGGAGTTGATCTGCTCTGGGGAATGACTTCTGTTTCCTGAGGCTTCTAGCTTTCTCCGCTTCCCCTTTCTCTCCAGCACTGTTTGGTTGCAGCTGCTTTACCTGGGAGAGCTTGAAATGGGTGCAGTAGGTAAGGGCAGAAGTTAGAGAATTCAGGAAGCTTCACCTCCCGCCAGTCATTGCCATGCCATCCACAGTTATAAAAGCTATACTGGAAACCACAGTGTTTCCAGAGGAGTGTGATGTTTTCACATTCTCTGTGTGTATGCAGGAGTGTAAAATGTTGGCTGCTCTTCACACCCCTTGTCAGTCTCTCAGCTCAAGGACGGCATAATAGACATCTGCAAGGAGCACGAGCTAGAACCCAGCTCTCAGCTGGGAACAAGCCTCAGCCCCTGATATTATCTGTGCACTGAAATGGATCTAACTGGGCAAGTGGCTCAGGGGGTTTTTGGTGAACAAGGAATCCTGGCAGGGTTTGCTGTCCTGCAGGGCTAGGATGATGCTGGTGGCACCAGGTGAGGGGAGGAAAAAGTGGAGGAGCCAGGCCTGGGAAGAGGTGCCCGGGACAGCAGGCCTCAGTTTTCCCCAGAGACACTGGAGCAAAGCACAGCATCAGCCTAGAATCATGAGCAATGTTTTTTGGCATTGCACAGGAAATATAAGGCAGCCCATTCTTGTGTGCTCCTTCTCTTCAGCCCCTTTGCCACGAGGAGAGCGTGCAGTAAATGTGAATGCTGAACACACGGTAGTGCCCCATCCGTGGCAATCCGCACACCCAACGTGGGCAAGCTGGGACTACACTGAGGGTCCCAAGCCAATGCAGCAGAGACAATCACCCCGTGATGACACCTTCTCACATGGTTTTGTACTCAGACCTTAGCCAAGAATTACCCTTGTCTCTTGTCCCAGCAAGTACATGAGAAAGGCATTTTTTGAGAAAGGTGCCTACAGTCCAGGAAGTTGCCATCTTCAAGCTTATCCACAAGACAAAGGCACAGGAGATCCATGGTGCAGAAGGGTATATGCACCAAATTAAACTCTGTGGGAGGACTGGAGCCATCAGCAAGGTGGGGAGTAGAGAGCAACATCTTGTAGGGCTCCCAGCCATCCCAAAGTGCACTTTCCTCCTGCGAACCACCTCTGCAAATAAACCTGATGGCAGGGTGGCCACGCTGGCAGGTAAAAGGTACCTGGCCCCCAGGTGTTTGTAACCATTAGCCCAAGAGCCAGCAGGGACCAGTGACCTTCCTGGCCCCAAGACATTGCTTAAGAGTTTAAAGGAGGGCTGTAAGCAATATAAAGTGCTCCAAAGCTCATATCGCTGTCCAAAACCTGGGGATGCTGCAGGTCTGTGTCTCCTTTGTTGCCAAGGAGTGATTTAGCTAAAGGAAAGGGGAAATCGCCCCATTTGCTTTGGCTGGAAATGTTTTTTCTCAAAGAAACCCACCAAGCACATGCTGAAACCCCACTGGTGGCCTGATCCCCCTTGCTGTGTCATAGCACAGGCTCTTGCACCGTTTGCTCCCAAGGTATTTATTTTTAGGGTTAATTTCTGAGCAGAGGAAGGTATTCATGCTCCCAACGAACTACACTTAAACACAATTTTCCTCTGGATTTACACATGCATGAAAAAGGCTGTACTCAAGCCAAACCTGGAATAGAAATGTTTCAAACAACCTCCCTCTTGTTTGCTCAGTCCCAGAGCAGAATTGATTTAAGAATATTGTCTCAATGGTGACCTGTTGGAAAAGTTTCTTTCACAACCTGGAGAGAAAAGGGGGTCTGTCAGTGAAGACCTCTCTCTTCCTCTCAGTTCCAGCAGTGGCAAAGGTTGGCACTCCCCAGGCAGCCAGCTGTGCCCATTAATTCTGCTGGAAGGCTGTACTGACTCCTCATAGGAAAAAAAAGAAGGGCTCTGGGAAAGCTCAAATTAAAGTAGTTGGTAATTCCCCTTTTGCCTATACCTGAGCATGCACGTTTAAACGAGATACAGCTTCAGAGCAGTGCTTTTGGAAGGCTGTGCCAGTTTTGGAGCCCTGCTGGGGTTGGGCTGTCTCCTGGGTCAGGGGGCTGCATTCCCAAAACACGGAAGAGAGCTGAAAGCGGCGATGTATGCAGGGGCATCTTTGGGAGTGTGTAAAACTGTGGGACAGAAGGCACACTTGTGTAAGCTGTGGAGGCTAAAGGAGGAAGGGTGTTTTCTGGCATCCCTTCCTCTCTCCAGCTGCTGCTCCCAGCGCAGCCGCGGTAGCGCTCGCACACCCATGCGCCACCCACCCGCCTCTGAAAGGGCCCTTTTGACAGGGAAGCGTCGCGTTAGGACCAAAGCCATTGCGCAGCAGCAGCTCTGCTGTCAGGCCAAGCTCTGCTCAGCAGGAAACGCCTCACAGCAGCAGAACAAGGAGCCGCAGAGGCTCTGGGCAGCGCCCGAGGGACAAGGAGCAGCTCTCACGCTGGTCTTAGACATGTTGCTGGGGGTTGCTTGGCTGTCACCCCAAACTCCTCTTCCCTCCTAAGCTCCCAAGTCCACTCGTTCAGCCTCTCTAAGGACACTTCCTCACGTTATGCACCTGCCTATCCTAAATCCCATACTACAAGACTCCGAGTGTCTCCCTGTCTGTGTCCCACAGCAGGCAGTCCCACTGCCTTACAGTCTCTTCACAAGGACAGGGCTGACCACTGAGAACAGGTGCTGCTGGGCAGCTCTGGCTACCACCATCCTGTCCAGTTACACTCAATTGCTGACAGAAGTCAGGCCACACAAAGCCAAGCATTTTCTTGGACAGAAAGGAACTACAGGACCACCCTTGGCCCAGGGAAATTCTCCATCCAGGACCAATACATGATTTTACCTTGTTTCCTTGGATAGAGAGCACTGGGGCGAAGAGGATAAAAACATCTGGGAACATAGGAGAAATGCCTTTTGATGAAATTAGCTATTGTTTTCAAAAAATACCTGAGCTGATTGCTGACAGCTTTGGTGTGGTAATTTATGGGATGCAACTGCAGCACAGAGAGCTGGGGATGGCCATGGAGAATGGTGGTTGAAACACTCCAGAATACTCCCAAATACTTTGCAAAATGTTGTATCACCTCTTTGCCATTGAGTATCTGCCAAGCACTTGGAGATCCCTGGCCCAAACCTTCTCTGTGCAGCCTGCTCTTGCACAAGGACAAGTTCTAGCCCAAATACTGCCTCTCCAGCAGTGATCCCAACACTGCCAGCAGGGTTTCAATGCTGAGGCTTCTTCAAAGTGAACAAAACCATGACCTCCTCCGACCATCCCATCCATTGGCTGTGTATCAGACTCTGCTTCTGCTGGCTGCCGAGGAGCCAGAGCCAAAGGAACAGCCTTCCACCTCTGCTTGTGACAATCTCTCCACTGAACTCCAGTCAAGTTATTAAGTGCCCAGCAAAAACATAAAATGTATATTAAAGGGATTTCAAAACAACATGCTTGGAATAGGATCTCAGTGAGCGAGAGACATAAACGTGAAAATATAGTCTTAATTAAAGCCAATCTCCCTGTAATTATCTGAAGTTAATGGTCATTTTGTAATGTCATGCCTACAATAATCTGAGCTAACGTTCTTTTATGTATATGTTATATATATTGTTATATAGAACAACCTGCAAATCACTTCAGGGTTATCAGCTTCTTGTCATCCCCATCTATATCTTACAAATTTTATTCAGAAAGTATGAATTGAGGCAAAATAGCTAGACCTTACCAAAGCCTCAGTTATTTTAGATCAATTATGATCAGAAATACACTTCCATGAAACCATGGGGCCATATAGCCACCTGCATACACATACATTCCCTGGTCACAAACTCAGTCAATTCAGGGGTTAAAACCACATTTTTTCTCACCCCCAGCATAGTGAAATATAAATAGGCCACGTGCTTGGCTGCTCTGCTCCCTTTATCAGCCACAGAGGGTCCAGAAGTTAGTGCTTAGCTGGCCATTTTGCTGATAATGAGGGAGGCAGAGCAGCCAGTTCTTTTACAGCCACATCACCTCTGCTGACAGAAGAAAAAATGGGCTTTTGTCAACATCAATAAACAAATTAGAAACTGCTCTGGAAAGACACAGCTCTGGTAGCCCCATTGCTTCAACAGCGAAAGGAGGGGAGGGCCAGGCCCTTCCAGCCACCGGCTGCAGGGGATGTGAAGGACTTGGCTGCCTGTAACGCCGCTCCTCTCTGCTGCTGACCTGGTGTGAAGGCAGCTCGTGGACCCTGGTGAGGTGCAGACCGAGCAGGGCTACGCTCCCTGGGTATGGTGGCTCAGAGTTTGTTGGCCTGGCTCCCACTGGTCACTGCAGCTCCACCAGGTAATAATGGATGTCCTATAGCTGGCAGGAATTTTCTTCAAAACAAAAGGTTTTTACCAGAAAATGACAGTTCATCAAATTCAGCAGGCTTTGAACCAGTAGAGCAGTTTCTAATGAATTTCGGAAAAAAAAAAAAAAGAGATTCTTTTCAGGACCTGCCTCATTCCTTCCTGGTTTCTTGAGCTGCACAGTTGCCAAGGACTCACACATCCACAGCTCTGCAGGCCGGCATATATCTCAGACTTTTTATTTTCCAGGGCTGAGAAGCCTGGAAATGCCTAGCAGAAATAGAGTTTATGGGTCCCTGAGCACAGAACAGAGCCTGGCATCCTGGAGGATATCACATAAAGGTTCCCATGCCCAGGGAACAAGGGGCCTGGACACATTGAAGAGGATTGGATAACACAAAATTAAATTCCTGGACTGAAGGAAGTTTATAGAAACACCAAACCCTAAACAACCAATTTAAACCCCAGGATCTCCATTCATGTTTCATACTATCAAAACTTGATTTTGAAATTGAACATCTCCTTTGTTGTCTGTGAGGAACAGACCCACCACCTGTCCTCCCAGCCCTGAGAAAGAAGAATGCTTGTGCTTTCTAACTCTCCATCCTTTCCTCTCACTTCTTGCAGTATCTGCAGGTTTTCCTGCATGTTTCTTATGGGAAAATACATTTCCCTCAGTGCTGCCTTCATGGTATTGAGGGCAAACAATTTGTCCTTTTATCCAAGCACTTATCTCTCCTGTGTTTGATGTTTATAAGAGCTATTTGCCAATGATTTCCAAGGTGTTTTAATAACAGGTGTTGCTTCCTTTATGTATGCCAGAGTGAAATTGCCTGTATGAGATCCAGAGATAGGGCAAATAAGGGACGTACTGCTCTGGCTACGATAGTTCTTTCTTCTGGATAGATGTTTCCTTCTACCACCCAGAGCATGACTGGATGTCCAGTTGCGTGGATCATTTAATGCTGCTGGAGGGAGCAAAGGCTTCTCTGTGCAGTCCAAGGGCTTTTCATGCAAGGTGACAAGCCCACAGCCCTCATTGTCTTACCCATGCAGAGCTGTATGGATGCCTTTCCAACCCACAGCTCAGAGAAAACTGATCCCCAGGGCTCACACGAAAGGTGACATTCAGCAGCATTTTGTAGACATGCAGATGCCTAGCTCTGACAGACACACTTTGCAGACCCCAAAGGGACAAGGCACACACTTATAACCTCCCTTATAATCTGGAGTGCTTCCATTGCTGTTTCTGGATTATTACCTCTGGCTAACCATCTGCTTAAGCTGTAAGGACCAGCTCGAATTTCTCATTAACAACCATATCAGATATCCACACATTCCTTCAGAGCTCTGGTTCAGCCTCACATGGTGCTGGAGGGCATAAAAGAGCACCAGCTACAAAGGGTGTCAGACCCAAGCTGAGAGCAGAGAAAGTGTCCCATAGTTCCACAAGGTTTTGAGGAAAGGCACTAAATACATCCCATTTCTTTTGCTTGTGGGAAGTAAAAGCAGTGAGTGACATAGGGAACAACAAGAGAAGAGAACATGAGGAAAGATGATGGGGAGAGAAAAGGTTTCCCCATTGTCACCACCGAGGCTTTGTGCCTATAGCAGGGATTATGAGATGACTTCTGATGTCAAATAAATCACAGCCTGACGCATCACCCTATTTTCCTTACAATTACTTGATTACCAGACCACCTTGTGCATTAAAAGCACCTGCCTCAAGGTTGTAGTGTTGTGCCTTCAGCACAAACAAGCAGAAATCATCAGCATGCTCAGCATCGTGCCTTTTTTGGTCAAAAAACCATCAGAATCGCAGGCAGCTCAGATGACAATGCTGCCCTCTGTAACCAGGTGGCCACACCCTCAGAAACAGAACAGATGAAAAAAATAAAATGTTTAGAAGAGGTTAGGATTCAATAAATGGAGAGACAAACACTTTGATTTGGGGAATGGCCTGTCCTTTTCCCATCCTGATGGCATAGGTTTACTGAACTAAGAGACACAAAACTGTTTAGTCCTTCACCACTTTCTCGTCGGTTGTCTGCTTTTGCTGTGTTTGCTGCTGGCAGAGTGAGCTCTGCACTCAGTCACTCACATCCAGTTGTCATGAGAGCTGATCAGCACTTTGCACAGACACCTGTGCACAGAATATGCCTTTACTGACTGACCTCCATCTCCAGCACTACTTCACTCTGGGCCTCATCAGATTTCCACCACTGCACTCCTTCCACTGCTCTGGTTTTGATTAAAAAAGTAGCTTAATTCTACTCATAATTTTTAAGAACTTGTGTAATTTTAACAGAGCTTAAAAAATAAAAAACCACATGATTTTTCATCTTATAATTACTGCATCAAAGCTTGAAAAATTATAGATTTGCTATGGTCCATATTTCAGATGAGGGCTCAATGCCGGTTTTCCATTAGGGACTAAAGATAAAGCAAAGATGAAAGAGTAAATGCAGTCCTGTGTGTTCAATACAGAAGCGAACCATACTGTTTCAAGGCACTTTTCAGACACAGCCACATGACTGATTAGGAAAGGAAAACTCAGCTACGGTTTGAGAGAATTCAGTGCTAACTGGAGCAATGATCGCTCTCTCTCTTAACAGAACTTTATCAGAAAAACAAAAACATCCTTAATAATCTTAGCACAAACCAGGCATGGATCCAAAAATATTTTACCTCTGAGTAGCTGGGGAAATGAGCTTTTTCCACCGTGCGTTCTACTGCAGTGACTCACCAAGGAACTCAGTCCTCAGTGTAAGGCATCCTTGCACAGTGATCCATCAGGAACAATGCTCAGCCAAGCTTATGGCATCACAATCACAGGCGGCAAGCAAACTGCAGATTTATTTCACTGTGGGTATGAAATGCATATTTCATTATGTCCACTATGCAGATGTGCTGGGCATATAACCTCAGAGAGTTTGTTTACAATACTAATGCATGGTGAATGCTGGTTTTCCTTAAAGCTCTACCAGTATTGTATCAAATATTCAAAACAAATCTCTGTTCATGTCAGTTTGTGGTGGTTCATCCCAAATGACCAAGGGATCCCTTCTATATGGCACATACATGCATAATCCTGTCAGGGAAAAAAAATCCAGGAAAATATTCACAGGACAAAGATTGGCCCTACCCCATCTTGTGCTGTGAGTGTTCTGTCCCACCCACTATCTCAGGAGAATAAAGCATATTTATTCTCACTACTGTATTAAGGAAGAGATGCTGATTGTTTAACAAATCCTATGGTAACACACACCTTTAAGCTCAAAAGGCACAGCTCAGTGATGGAAAAGAGCCAAGAGGACAAGCAGACCTGCTTTCCTTGCTCCTCTTTGCGACCTGGCTCCCCTCGCCCCAGCCCAGTTACCCCCTGCCTCCTCTACGGGCAGATTCAATTCACTGAACCAGCAGTATCCAGTTCTGTGAGGAAAAAAAAAAAAAAAATAGTCATCTATTTCCAGCTTTGGAAGTTGTGTTGTCCTGGCAAAGGGTCTGTGAAATATGACAGCTGGCACAAGGAAGGGGGCTGGGCTGCAGGTGAGAAATGCGGGAGCGCGGTGAGTATGCGCTGTCGCTGCTGCATCGCTGAGCCGCTGCCCCGCCCGGGCCCGTGAGCAGGGGAGGCGTCGCTCTCACCGGTGAGCACTGGGCAGACCCAGGTACGCCGAGTCCTCACCTGCAGGGCCGTACGATCCAGCTCCCAATCTGCTTTGTAATGACTCAGGAGCCTGACAAAATGCCTGAACCATTGCCAACTATTCATGTGTCATTTTTGATGTGTTAGAAAGCAGCTCATGGAGACAAGTTGTTCTGACAGTAAGGCATACCTTGTTGTTATTCAGCTAGGGGAGAAGGCATTTGCTTTCCAGAGGATACTACATGAAGTCCTTGACGATTCCTGCTTACCAGCCACCATCCTGAGACCTACCCAGACCACACAGAAGTCAGTGTTAAGACCTGCCAGCTCCAGTCACATTGGGACCTTTGATTTTTTGTCAAAATAAATGCCAATGTTATCCAGGACTTTACATGCAATATATCCCATATTAAAGATAGCCATCAGTGTACCTGTTTATTTGGTGGTATATATTTTTGCAATGAATGAAAATGCCAAAAATGCCAAACTGAATTTCAAGGACTAGGCTGAAGATATGCACAGAAGGAATGCAGACTGGGTGTGGGAAGTAGCATGTCACTCACTGGTTTGGGGGAAAACAAGATAATGGAAAATGTCCCTCATCTCACATTTGTTTTTAAATGAATGTGCAAGATCTTTCACACCACAGTTAATTACAGAGATGGAAATGTGTTTCCCCCTGTACCAGAGCAAGATAAACGAGGTAGGAAACCAGAATTACAATACAAGAGTGCCAATTTCTGAACTCAGCTGTAACTATGGCAATCTTCATTCACAGTATTTAACTGAGACTATAGAAAAATAGTGCACTTAGCAAGCTTGAATAAATTACTACATCACTGGCTTACAAACATTTCAAAGACATGAACTTTTACAAAAATAAAACTTTATAAGAAGTTCGTATTTGCAGAAATCATTTGACATTACCTCTGCATTGCCTGTTCATGTTGACTACAGGGACTTGTCTTTTCAAAGTAGCCAAGCGTTCAGGGAGATACATTTCAAGAGGACAAGCAAAAAAAAAAAATTAAATACAAAATTAAGTATTAACATAAATTCTAATACAATGTCCTGTTACTGTGCAGTTACTGTTAAAAGCTGGCACTGTCAGCAAGAGTATTTTACTTTTCCTGGTTTGTAAAAAGTCAAAAGGGGACACTGGGCCAAATTCTTCTCTCACTTAAATGTGTGTTTTTCCCTCCCACCTTCACTGGCGTCAGCAGCCTCAGCTTGCTGCATTGTCACAGTTCCCAGTGCTCCCCATACTTAAGCTGGAATAAAGGAGTAGTGTGGTATTAACAGAAAACAAAACAAAACAGAAGCAATGGATCAATATAGCACATTTCCTCTCCGCATCCAGCTCCCCTGATGTTCTGGGCTGTTCACTCACCAGCTGCTCCCTGGTATGTGGCACAAGCCTGTTGTTCATCTCTTTTTCATATAGCACTCTTGTCTACTCTTCTGGTACAGAAAGTGGCTGTAACTGACAGAAGATAAAGCAAAAGGATGAAAAATAATAATTTTCAAACATCAAAACCAAACCTTTCTTAATAGAGGTGCTTGGTTAGAGACAGCCAGTGAACAAGTTTCTGCTTGCTATTTATTGATGTCCAAGAGAAGCCGAAGAATGCTCTGGATGCTGTATTTATTTCAATATTCACTATACCAATGCATCATGTGGAGTAACTACACCATACATGTGTTTGACATACACTTTAACTAATCCATAGCCACACAAGTTTGGTTAGTGGTGCTTGGATGCAACAAAGAAGATACTCCTAATTCACAGGGATGGGCACATTTCTGGCAGGACTCATCACTGAATCCCAACCAGGTCAGGGACATCTGGCTTCCCAATATCACACTACATCTGGTGATTCAGCCTTGGTAGCAAGACCAAACAGGCTTGGCCACTGGAACAAAACAAAAGGTAAAGGTGGCAAGGCACCTGGCAGAATTATGATTGCTGTAAGCAAGCTAAAATCATGAAAGCATGATGGTTTGGCACTGTGAGTGCTGTAAAGATGGCCTTAATGAGTGATCCTGGAAAATGGTACAGTGTGGGAAGAGACTCGGTTATGCTATAGTCCCTTTTCACTTAAGTTTTCTTTGAAACTATTTTTTTTTAAGAAAGACCTGGCAGCAAAACAACATTTTTAAACTTCTTTCCTGACATGATTGGAATGTTTGGGTGTGAGCCTTGCTGCAGTATATGTTACAGCCTGAACGCTGTGCAGCAAGTGCCATGGCTTTGACCACGAGCTGGGCACGGGGAGTGCACTTCTTGTGCTCATGGGAACCCTGATATTTCAGTGTCTGGAAACAGTTCAGAGTTGTCAACGACACAGATTTGCTAATCAAAATTCCACATGGCTGAAGGACACACACACACTGACCTTTACTACAGCTCTGGGAATGCTGCAGCAGCCTGAAATGACTTTCCAGAGTTGCTCCCACTGCTTGAGTTCTTTACGAGTAGTGGTGGGGATACTGTGCCTCTGAAGAAAGCACCTTTCTGATGTGTACTTTTCAGAGAGAAGGGAGGAATTATCTCCAATTCAACAGGGCTTTCAGACACCCTTTCTAGATTACTACAGTGGTTTCATTCAGTTATGCAGACTTCAAATTAAAAGTTAATGAAAACTAACACACTTCTTTTTACTCCTGAGGCTCATTTGCTCTCCTATTCAGACAGCTGAGAAAAGTAAGTCAGAAGAAAATTCCTCCTTGTCTGACAAAGGGTGCAGGGATTCTGAGAACTGCCTGGCAGCAAATTCCTGCATCAACACCGTCGCTGTAATTTTGAATCAGCTGTGCTCATTTTTCAAGTGTGCTTTATAGCCGCCTCCCACATGGCAACGCGTGAGCAAGTAAACTATCATTAGTTCTGATGGGCACCCTTTGTCTTCCCAGGAAATGACTAAATGCTATCCTCAAAAAGCTGACCATTGGAGAGTAGTAGAAATTACAGACTCATGTTTGGCACAGGGTGTTGTATTCGCAGCTGTACTGACTGCCTGCCAGGAGCTGTCTGCCTACAGAACATGCTGTCTTCCAGCTGCTTGACCCAAGATAGTCCACGAGGATAAAAGCAGTGTTAGAGAAATGAACAGACTTTCTGTTTGCAGATTTCTCTTGCTTGGTTTTATAGCTCTTCTCTGGGGAAAGTGAACTTGTTGCCAATCTTCACATGATGGCAGATCTAAGAAGTGTTTTCTGGATTAACCTAAGGCACTGCTTTTTGACTCAGGGCAAGGTGACCCTTCATTATTAATGTGCAAGAAAAAACCCCCACCCTGTGATTCATATATTTTACCCACTGATACATGCAAATACAAACCAGAATGGCTTGAATACAGGAAAATAACTGGGATTTTTTTTTTGCTAACATCTTTAAACCCTTTCAGCTTCATAGACCCTGTTCTCCCTTATTCCAGCTCTTCTTTTTAGCTATTCCTGTTTAATCCTAGCAACCATCTTGAGTCATGATGCTGGGTATAATGCAATAGACTCACATGTACAATTATTTTATTTAAAAAGTTCTTGTTTTTGTGAACACAGCAAAAAGCAGGCAAACAGCAAGAGCCCACCTGTGCTTACATTCAAGCCCTTTCCAGGAAGTCCTTTGCCCCAGTGTTCCCCTTCCCTTCAGTGTCATGTCCCTGACCTCAGTTTACTATGCCCTCAGCATTTCTAGGCTTTTTTCTTAATAGTTTTTTTTTTTTCCTCTCCTACATGCACACGTGTGGCTCCACAACTTCTGGCTTAACCACTTTCTGCCCGTATAATTTACCAGTACATTGCACTGCAAGCCTGTATGGGGACATCCTGTTACTTAATTTTGTGATATTGGTGCAATATTTGGGGAGGTGGATTGTACTGGTTTGGTTTTCAGTAATCAGAGTCAATTAACTGCTTCCTCATGCCAAACCAATTTAATGTATTTTTTCTCATTACATAGCTTTTTCTTACTATTTTCAACAAGAGTTGATGTGATCACAAGTTGATTACATTTTGCTGCATGAAAAGGGAAGTAAATTAGAATTGCACATATGGATTTTGCAAATGGCCAGAATGATACTGGGATAGCTCCACAGGCTGATGGAGAGAACAAAAATCACTCCCAGGGTGTAGTTTTGTATTCCCTCCTGCTCCCCTGGCCTGCTGCAATGCCCTTCCCTGCTTCCAGAGACTGCTGCCTGCCCTGCTCTGCATGCTGAGCAGTTGGTGGAGTTGTGCCCTGAACTGCTTTGTGAAATGATCCAAGTTTAAAAGTGCTTTTGGGAGACTTCAGAGCACTTTCACTTTAAAGTATGGCTGGACACACTCTTGTATGGGTGGTGACTTGGAGGGCCTGGAAGAGGACATGAAAGAGGAAGCAAGAAAGGTCTTTCTATAAATGAGGGTACAGTTGGAAGGCTTAAACCAGACAGCAGACAGAGTGAACAGAAACATAGCAATCTGCCCTAGAGACTCCAGAGTTATCTGTTCTTGTGCCTTTAACCTGCATGGCATCAGTATGACTGAGCTAAATTACACAAGAGCACAGTGACACATCACAACCCAGTCGTCCACTGGGTAGATCAAAGCACCCTGCGCACTTTGACCATGAATCTTACGTCTTCCATTGGCATCAAATGGTAAGGGAGACTAATTGCTGTGAGCACCAAAAACAAATGAGCATGAAGACTGTGCCTATGATGACAATATTTGTGAATGCATTTGTTTTCCAGTATTAAAAAGAAATATTTTATTCATTATGTCATGTGAATGCATGATTGTATCAGCAACACATTTAAAAGAAACAAAAATATAGCGTGCTACAGCAGTTTGCTAAGGAAACTGAAATAGTGAGTTAGGTAAATCAATCCTTGATAACCCAAACTGTAATTTAAAATGCAAATGCCTTTCTGAGCTCATCTATTCTAAGCTGGATAGAGCCCAGCATGTTTCAGTTTTTAAATAACTCATTCCCATGACCTTTGCAATTCACTACCTTACACAACAGTGCAAAAAAGAGCCTCATACACATGACTCAGGCTGCCTTAGGGTTCCTGAAATTTAAGAAGGCAGCCTACATAACATGATCACAAGCAAAAGGAAAATAAAAGACGGCTTATATAACATCCAGACAAACTGAACAAACCTCTGCAGTTACACAAGGCTGCAGGCTGCAGAGATGCATCCAAAGTTCAAAGCAGTTTCAAAGAAACAGCCTGATGTGGCTGTTGTTTAGCCCCAGTGTTTAAAGTCAACACTAACAGAATAAATAATCCTTCTTCTTAAAATACTACTCTAAAACACTTAGCTTGCAATCTGGATTTCCTGCAGGGCATTTGAAACACATTGAGTAAAATGATCATGGGGAAGGAGTAAGGTGCCTGGACTGCTCACTTGCAAGCCCGAAAGGTTTGCAGGAAATGTGTGTCCTGAGCTCCTGAGAAGCAGCAGGGTAGCAGTCATCTTGTGCTTACTGAATGTCCTCCCAATGCTCCTAGGCCTTTATGGAGGTTCCTCAGAGGCACAGCCCATCCGTGGGGGAACATGTGATCTTGCACCACCTCCCTGACCTCTGCCACAGGGACATCATTGAGCTGTGCAACTGAATACGCAGGTTATTCAGATTCACAAGCCAAATCCAGATTCAAGGAAAGCACCCCAGTGCCAAAGAGGGCAAAATTAGAGTGGGGATCCCTAAATGACATTATAAAAAATTCCCCAGGACAAGAAAAACACCTCTAAAGCAGGCCTGCTGGAAATGGTCACAGTCAGGCCTTCTCTTTTGATTAAAAGCCTGGCACAGGAGCACAGCTTTGTTCTGTGGAGATGGCCAGGATCTCTCAGAGGGAGGTGGCTGCCTCCAGTTCCTGAATCCCATAAACAAAGCTCCAGTTCCACTTGTATGACACAGTGTTGCTCCTTCTACTTGTTCCTATCTTAGCAAGTAACAGCCTAGTGGCTAAAGCTTTTAACTGTAAAAGGCTGGTATAATTGTCACCTTCATTCCCCACTGCCTCTTTTTCCAGGTGAGTCTTGTTACTGTCTGGCTGTAGGTCAGCTGAGGCAAGGGCAATGCCTTACCATGCAGTGAAGACTGGTCATTCACACAGGAATCCACCACTCCTTGGCTCGGAGACAGCAAATGAGGCTCTGTAACCTTCTGCTTAGGACACCAGCCTGGAAGAACGGGATACTGGATCTAGTCAGGGAAAGGGAAGAGGTTAGAACAAATACATGTTTGGTTTGTTGTTTAAAAAGACAAATTAAACATATAGTATAAAGCAAATGGTAAATATTTATGTAGATGGCGTCACTTGAGATAATAAGTCTATTTATCAACCAAGGAAACCAGTAACCTACCTCATCTTTTCTCTACAGAAAAAAAATAACAAATGCTTATATTTTTTTTATCAAATACAAACCCCAAAAGATACAAGGTCTTATTTTCCCAGCATTTAGGTAAGGCTAAACTGAGTAAAGGCAAATAGGAATGAGAAGAGGTCACTTTGGTAGTATTTCTAAACTTCCTTGTTACAAGTGGAAATGTGACCTGACCTAATCCTGCGCCCCAAGACATCTAAGAGATTGGTTCAGAGCCTACTCTTGGTTCTAAATCAAAATTTCTAATTTTATCTTCCATAACTACTTTTCACTTCAGAGTACCCCCTCATGCTAAGACAATAACACCGGTATTTCTAGTAATTGGCACTGGTTGCTCTTTCTCATTGCTGGAGAAATGATTAGTCTTTAAGATTCACATTTGCATAGAAAGATCTCAACTCAAGCCAGCTGTTTCTACAGACCATCCATTGGCTTTCCATCTCTTGACTCCAGTGACCTCAAGTAAAGACAAAAGGCTGTATCCAATTACCAGCCTCTGAGCAATCTTTTATTTCAGGGTATCATATCTGATAAAATGAACCCAAGATATCATTGTTCCAGCAGCATTAGGTAAACAATATTTTATCTGTTGAAAATGTAAGCTATTCTCTGCATGGAAAAATGAGGGCAGATTCCCCTCCCAGTTTTAATCTCCACTACTTCCCCTGAAGTCTATCGAATCTTTTGCATGGCAGCCATTATAACTGCAAATGTAGTTACTTTTTTAAATGACTGTAACAAAGAAATACGAAAAATGCACATGATGAACTACAGCTGGAAAAGGGATCAGACCCTTCAGAATCGAGGTAATTGCTGGATCTACTTCCTCATAGCCAGACACTGATAACGTCCTAAGTATCATTCCTGAAGCTGGCCAAGAAATTATTTTACTACAGAATTTCCTTTACTTCATCAAGTCAGAATGCTGTATTCCCCAAACTGGATACCAGACCCTGATAAACCAACCGAGGTGAAAAGTGCAAACTAGTGCACAACAACTACCAAATGAAAAAAATGCATTTCATTCTCTGCTAATGAGATGGGAATCAACATATAGGACGGTACAAAGAAGTCCTGAAGGGCAAGAAGCAACAGATACAAGCTTAACAAGGAAAATCCTGATTAACTAAAAACTAAAAATCTTCAAAATGGAAGTGGTGAAGTACTGGAACTGGGACCCAGGCAGACTGGAGCACCTCAGTCCTCAGAGATGTCCAAAACAGGACTGACCAAGTCCCTGAACAACCTGACCTAGCTTTGAAGGTGGCCCTGCTTTCAGCAGGTCTTGTCTGACCTCAATTACTCTCTGAGTCTAGGAAGTTGAATCTGAACTGTTGAATGAGTCAGACCCATTGCTTCATTTCAGAAAGGAATTAAGAGTGAAGATACAAAGGGCCTCCAGGGGAGACAAAATAAATTAAACTATCTGTGCATCCCACAGTGACGGCAAAATATCCACTGAAAGCAATTGTCTGTGGTTCACCATTGGACTTGCCTTTAGAAAGGGCAGGGGAGAGATGAATCCTGTGGCTCGTTTACTCTAAAGTTTAAAGAGTTTTAAAGAACTCTTAGACGTTCTTTAAAAATCACCTTTTGCAGGGCTCATTGTAAAACTTCAGAAATGTTCACTGTACTCAGAAACCCAGCTGTGTTGAGGGAGGACAGATACACCATCCACAGCAAACGCTCCCTGAGAGGGCAGCAGAACATTTGAATGTACAACCAAACTACCTTTGAAGCAGACTGAAGAGCCCAGGCCACCGCTGTTTGCAGGTACTCCATCTGCTTTGAGCTCTATTGACACATTTATTTTTGCCACATAATGCTCCTGATTTCTGCTAAAAATAAATTGCTCTCTGTGGAACAGCATACTCAGATTGCTGTCATTGCTTCTGTAGTCCTCTCAGGAAAGAAAAGAACAGTTTAGTCCTGTCCAATCCTTCCTGTTTATTCAGTAGTTGGCATGCTTGTCTCCCTTATTTTCTCCCTTGTTAGGTTTTTCTTTCTGCTCTCAAAACTTGTATGACTCTTCTGCCCGTTTTTTCCTGCTCCAGGTTGGTATGGCAGCATGCCAAGTGGAAGTGTTTGATCCATGCATTCAGTTTTAAGACAGGTTTTATGAGCAACTGCTCTTTCCAACAAGCACAGGAGCAACACGGCATTTCTGTAACATTGTGTGCAAGGGTATCATAAGAATGTTAAGGAGTCAGGGGATATAAAAACAAGTGAAATATTATTGTGTGCTCCTGAACTAGCTTGCAGTAAAAATGAGTCAATAGAAATGAATCAATAAAATATTTATACATTTGGCACAAGAACCTATTTAAACTAGAAGGTTATTACAAACACTTGATTTCAAATGAAAATGGATTTTGATGATCTGTAACGGAGTTTCTCTGGAAATGTGTTTCTGTGGAAACATTTTTTCGGAAATGTGTGTTAGGGTAAGTACTGCAGCACTTTAGCTGCAGTGATAATGCATAGCTGCCTGTTGGTTCTGCAGTGCAGAATTAGCCACTGCTGGCAACAGGCACAGTAAGACAAGAACTGATGGCTCTTGTTACACTCTGTTGATAATCCTTTCATCCAGGGAAACAGGGAGAATTGCATACCTTGAAGTAGTTACAAGTAATTGCTTTTCCATCAATCTCTGGTGTAAAATGTTAAATGTGGAACAGTATGTTTTTATTCATTAAAACATTTTTTATTCTTTAGAATCAGCAAAATTGGACTGTTGCTCAAAGTGCACAAAAAGGTCTTGGCAGCAGCAAGATGATGAGAAGGAAAATCTAACTTTCCAGTTAAATTGCAACATCCAACTTCTGGCAGCACACCAGCAAACTCACATAAGCTTGAGGAGCAAAATGTCAGCCAAATTTTAGCATTTCGTCTTTTAATTTGTGGGATTTTTATGTGGCTGCTGAGGCCAAAATCTTTTCTCACTCAGTGTTTTAAAATTCAAGTTTTGTCTAATGTTCAGAGATATCAACAGGGTACTGTGAGACAGGGAGGTACAACTTCCAAGACCAGCTCTAAAAGTAGCTCCTCTCCTGACCTTAAATCAGGAAGAAAGGGATAATTAAATAAATAAAAAGGGAGCTGTACCACTAACCTTTCAATTTCACAGCAAATTACAGAAAATTGAACTAATGGGCACAAGATGTTCTGAAGATCAAAAGTGCTAAATGCTAACTATTTTGTGCAATTTTTTTTCTAGGCAGGCAACTCTGGACAGCAACATTCTCTGTGGAAGTCATACGTGAAGCCACTCTACAAACTCCTTACTTAGAGGAATATGAGGTTATCAGTGGTGACTTCATTTCACTCCATTTCTGTGTATCCACTCATACAACCATCACTCACATTCACCCAGGCAGAGGTCTGTCTTCCCACAGCCTTCTTCCTTCTGACAGGGTGAGAAGGTGCCGTGATAGTGCCCCTTTACATAGTCTATAAAGCTTTCTAAACTTTGGGGCTTTTCAGTCATTCTTGCTGCAAGTAGAAAATTATGTAAATGGGTTGTTGTTTCAGCACATTCTGGCAATCTATTTTTAACCATGTGCTACCATTAAAAAGGCATGCAAATAATTAATGGTGTCTGTCAGATGCCTTTTTTTTTTTCACTTCTAAAATAAGCCTCAAAGAGAAGATGATGGTTTACCATTCTGGATAAACAAACAAATATATCAAAAGTCACCCACAACACCAATAAATGAAAATTTTAATACTCTGTGTTTTCAACTACTACCATGAAAGACTTGCATTTCTAAGGATGGCATCATTTTATCTTTCTAGCTGGTTTTCACACAGAGGGTCACAGGGCAATACTTTCCACACTCTTACATTTCAAGTAGAGCTCTTGAGTTTTCTGGGCACTATGTGCAGATTTTCCTTTGTTTCTTCTGGTTTTGGTACACAGCTGTACACATCCTACCAACTGGGTAAAGACATACAGTCAAAATCTATGTTTTGTTACAGCTGCTGAGGGAATGCTAATTGCAACACCCCGAGGCTTGCTAATATCTTCTGCCAACAACACACAGCAAAGTGGGCACCCTGGACATCCTGAAAAATAGTAAGGCGTGAGAGCACAGGCATCTATAAACAGAGAGGTGATCAAGGAAATCAAAACCTTGTCGAATTTATATACTTTGCATATTCAAAAATGTACACGAAGAGCGAGTCTGGATCAGAGTATCTCAGAAGCACATGCAAAATTGAGTGTTGTCCTAGAGATGTGGAACAGGGACAGGACAGTAACTAAGAGAGGGGAGAGAAAGGAGGCTACTGCTGCTGCCGCACCGGCAGGAACGGCAGACAGCTGTTGCCCTTCTAGAGAAGAGCTGCTCCTTCTTCGTAGCTACTGCCCTCAAACCATTCCTCGCTGGCAGGAACGGCAGCAGTGTGGCGATGGCGGGGCAGAGAGGTCCCCGGTCTTCGGCACTCCATAGCAGCTTGTTTTGCCTGGAAGGCTTCTGCAGAAGACAAAACTCCACGGGGAAAATTAATAAAAAAAACCTCAACCCCCCCACGTTTCAGTACAAGCTTTAGTGGTCTCTTGCGGAGTTAACATGCTTTGTGACTATTCAAGTCAACTCGAACATTTCAAGGGGGAAAAAAAAACCACCAAAGAGCACCACTGTTTAAAAGGAATTCAGAGTTAATGCCAATACGCCCTACAAAATTTAGACATCTTCCCATATTCGGTCTCCGTAACAGTCAGAAGTTGTGTGACTCTTTGACTCCTGACCGAAGGAATGTGGGGGGCTTTTTCAGGGCAGAGAAGTCCCCGGCTTAGGGGACAGACTTTAGCGGTCTCTTGTGGAGTTAACGTGCCTCGTACCTGTTACAGACACTTCCCGAACATTTCACGGGGAAGCCCCCACGGCCCCGTTTCCCACTCGGAGAAGCGCGGCCCGGGGCCTCTCCCTCCCCCTCACGCACACCTTGGGGGGAGGGGTCGGGCACACCGCACGCCGCCGCCGCCTTCGCGCCTTCCCGCCCGTGCGCGGTGCGCGCGCACGCCACGCCCCCGCCTCCTCCCGCCCGTCGCGCGCTCCCTCGGCTTCCGCGTCACGTGCCCGCCTTGCCCTCCTCGGCAGCCAATAGGCGGCGCGCCGCGCGCCGCAGGGCCCTTTATAAGGCGCGGCGGCCGCGGGCGGGAGGCGGTGGCTGGTGGGGGGTCTGGGAACAGCTGGTGCGCTCGGGGCGGCGCGATCCTTCCACCCGCCTCCTTTCCTGTGCCGCACGGTGCTTCTACCCGTCTCCCTGAGCCACCCGGGAAAGGCCCAGGTCTGTGCTCGGGACGGGCGGAGGGAGGAGGAGGTGGTCGTGCCGGAGNCATCGCCGGGCGAGCGGCAGCAGCGGCGCCGTGCGCCCGCAGAAGGGCTGTGTGTGCGTGTCTCCTCCTGTCTGCCGTCCCACCTCCGTGCCGGAGCTCTACGTCTTCTCTAACAAACTCTCTGCCTTGCTTCTCCCCCCGCCCCCCGGGCTTCTGCTTTGTGGATGTTGGCGGCTTCATGTTGTGACAGGAGAATGTGTGTATGTCCTGGGCCCAGGCGGATCGGTATGTATCTCCCCTCGTGGAGCGACGGGCTCGGGGGTCGGATGGGACCCGGGAAGGGGCTGCTAGGCTGGGCTGTGTCTGAGGGCTGAGGCCGGAGGGAAGGATTAACGGTGCTGCTTGTGTTGAATGCTTCTTGTTCCTCCTCCCCACCTCCCCGTCCTCTCCAGCTGGCTCATTCAGGTCTGTCAGGTGTAGGAAAGACACCCGAGTAAGTGTTTTTACCTGAAGCCAGGCGTGTCTTTGGTGTAGTGTTTTGGAGGAACCTGTCTCTGCAGTGTCAATTAGCTCTCATAGAATGGCTATAACGAGCCTTTATTAAAGAATAGTGCAACATTTTTCTATTTAGTGTAGTACTACAAAACCCCTAAGTTGACCATCTGACTCATTATTGGTCATATTATGTTTACAGTTTGAAAAATAGCACGTGTACCCTGCTCTGGGCTTGGAGAGGTATTTATACTGGATTGATTCTCATATCTTGACAAATCTTGATTGAACTGTAAAATTTCTACTTCTTTTTCTTCTCTGCCATCTTTTGATCAGCCATAATGATCTTGGGATCTTAATTATTTAGAGGCTAGCTGGAGTGTCTGGTTATATTTGGGGCATCTGTGTTGCGGGGGTAAATGGGCGAGACTAACTTCAGTTCAGGTTTGGACACTTGGAATTATGCATTTACTTAATCAACTTGGAATTATTGAATCTGGTGTGTGAAACAGACTGATCTCTTAAACTGACACAGATCTACTGTAAATGATACGAGCCAGAGAAAACGGGAGGCCAACTTTTTACTACTTCCTCTTGGATTTCATGTAACATTTGATAAACTAATGATTAAAAATCAGCAAAATATTCTCTGCTGACACTGCAGAACTGTTACAGCAGCAATACATTAGTATTTTTGCTACATCGTGGACCAACAAAACTGTTAGAACAGTTGAGGCATCACTGTGGGTCAGCACTGAACACAAATGCAGAACAGTTGAGGCATCACTGTGGGTCAGCACTGAACACAAATGCTGAGCAGTCAGGAGAACTTGATTCAGTGGGGGTCTAATGGGAGACCAGTGCTGAAAGTGAGGTGCTGCTGTAGGCCAGGCACATCCATAGAACCTTAAGGTTACTGTTCTGCAAGCAAAATTGTTGCTTTTCAATGTCACGTGAACAAATATGCATAACTGTTACCAAAATAGCTCCCATATAATTAGAAGGCAATGAATAGAATTTAAAATCTATATTTGGAGTTGCAGTCTACTGCTGTCATGCTGTGTGCATGTGAAGCCTGGACTGGAGAAGCGAATGGCTAACATAAATTCAGTATGCATCTGGAAGCTTGAGCCAATTCACTGCTGCTGGCATCTGGACTACAGCCCGAGCTCTTCCTGGTACCTGCACAACAGAAAACTTCGGTCTTCACAGCTGTCAGTGGGAGACTCAGGAGAGTTTTTGTCAATGCACGACAGTCACTCATTAGTACTGGGAAGTCAGCAGAGTGATAGCAACATGAATTCTGCTCTGCTTTCAGCACTTACATGTCATGTAACAGAGAAATGGGCTCCAATCTGGTTTACTTAAAAAGAACAAACGAGCTTGGAGGGAAGAATGTGACTTGCTTCCCTTTCTTGGAACAGAGAGAATGGGGTGAAGCTTCATAAAGGCACTTCTCAGCTAGTCCAGGTGATCAGAATCCTATGGCTGAAGCTATGGAAAGCTTATGGAATGGGATGATTGCAAAATGCAATTTCTCTTATATTATATGATCCTTTAGACTGAGTATTTGGGTTTGTTGCCTATTTTATTGGGGTTGAGTCTCATCTGAAATATTGGTATGCCTGCTTGGCTGAAAAAAAAATCCATTTAGTGGCTGAAGCACCTTGCATAACACAGCAATATCCATTTCTTCGGTAAAACAATTTGGCATCTAGCAGTGCTGATAGATTAGGACTTACGATTGCAGTAAGCCTTCTAATGGGCTTTTCTGAGAAAAAGCTTTTATGATGAAACTTGATCATAAAAGAGAAGATTGAATTTGCCTTAAATGTGTGTACTTCACACAAGGCACAGTTCAACTCCATTTCCACTCTGGAATTGTTTCTCAAGTATTACATTGTAAAAGACTTCCTGATAATGAGGCATAGTGAATAAGGCTTTTGAGAGGCACTCTCACTAACGTTTTGATTTGGTATGTAAATGGGGACAAGAAAGAGTAAGCTAGCTTACTCTTTCTTCAGGGAAGTGAAAAGTAGGGAAAGCTTTTAGATGTGGCACGTAGCAGTAGAATATTTTTTCAGATACTCGTGATTTATCTTAACACTGAACTAGAGTATTGTGCAAGCCTCTATTCTAGACATGGAAGCAAATAGTTTGCATACAGTCCTTCAAATGAGTAGCTTTTTAAAGTGTTTTATAATCTTAAAATTTACTGGGATGGAGTAGCTGTTGGAAATAATGTATTATTTCCTTTCTCCCTCTTGTACTTATATCTTAAACTAGAAAGTTGCTGCATAGATTGCTGTGGCTGTTTTATATGTCACACAAGTTTGAAGTTTTACATGTGAAAGGGGGGAGAAGAAACAAAAGCTGCTACTGACTTCTGATTTCGTAAAGAATATCCGCTCTCTATCACCTACTGCTTGCTTCTGTTGTCTAAACAATCTTCATTGTATGTCATCTCAGAGTTGTTTCTTGAGTCTTCCTGTTAGATGCTTTCTCTTCTTCAGCCTTATAGAAAGAGTTTTTTCTTCCTTGTGTGCCACATCTGTCTCCGTCAGCTGTGAAATAACCAGGAAAGCAAGTATCTGTGAAACTCCTGTGGCAATTCTGTAGAGTGCTCCATGCTAACCATTGTGCTAAATTGTTTGAAGCTTCATTGACTGTCTGGGTGATTCTTTCAGTTCCTGCCTGCTATCTGAGTGGGTATAAGAGCCAAAATACCTGTGCTGAAGTATGGTATAGCTTCTTGGTTACAGCCCCATGTAGTGTCTATAACCAAGCACCTCGTAATGCCTTTCTTTGTCAAGTCCTTTGAAGCTATGAACTGCATATAATAAGCAATTTGGTTAGGAGCTGTGAACATCTTAATACAGAATTCTGGGGGAAAAAAAAAAATGTTAGCTGTCCCGCTAAGCATAGTTGTTCTCTTGTCTTTCAGCAATTCCAGTCCGAAGCTCCAGGCTGCCATTGTTGTCTGATGCCATGCCAGCACCAGCTCATCTGTTCCCATTGATTCGTAACTGTGAGATTAGCAGAATAGGCAGTGCTGCGTGTTACTGCCACCATAGACATCTGTGTTGTTTGTCATCTCATTTTGCTCACAGTCACTTCAGATATGCACCGCAGAAGAAATTTGCAGCACTTTATAGGCCAAAGGAGCACTTTAATCACTTTATTCACACAAGGGATTATGCTTCCACGCCACAGAGGTTTTACCTCACCCCTCCACAGGTCAACAGCATTCTGAAGGCAAATGAATACAGTTTCAAAGTCCCAGAATTTGATGGTAAAAATGTAAGTTCTGTTCTTGGCTTCGATAGCAACCAGTTGCCTGCTAATGCTCCGATAGAGGACCGGAGAAGTGCTGCCACTTGTTTACAGACAAGAGGGATGCTTCTGGGTGTGTTTGATGGCCACGCAGGCTGTGCTTGTGCTCAAGCTGTCAGTGAAAGACTGTTTTACTACATTGCTGTCTCTTTGTTACCTCATGAGACTTTACTTGAAATAGAAAATGCTGTGGAGACTGGCAGAGCTCTCTTGCCCATTTTACAGTGGCACAAGCATCCCAATGATTATTTTAGCAAAGAGGCTTCCAAACTTTACTTCAACAGTCTAAGAACTTACTGGCAGGAGCTGATTGATCTCAACAGTGGAGAGACTACTGATGTGAGAGAAGCTTTAATTAATGCCTTTAAGAGGCTTGATAATGATATTTCTCTGGAAGCTCAAGTAGGAGATCCAAATTCCTTTCTCAACTACCTAGTACTGCGTGTAGCATTTTCTGGTGCAACTGCCTGTGTTGCTCATGTGGATGGTGTCGACTTGCATGTTGCAAACACAGGTGACAGTAGGGCAATGCTTGGCGTTCAGGAAGAAGATGGATCTTGGTCTGCAGTTAATTTGTCCTATGACCACAATGCACAAAATGAACATGAAGTAGAACGTGTGAAAATGGAGCATCCAAAGTCTGAAGAGAAAAGTCTTGTGAAACAAGATCGTCTCTTGGGTCTCCTGATGCCTTTCAGAGCTTTTGGTGATGTAAAGTTTAAATGGAGTATTGAACTGCAAAAGAGAGTAATAGAATCAGGCCCAGATCAGCTGAATGACAATGAATATACGAAGTTTATTCCTCCAAACTACCACACTCCCCCATACCTCACAGCTGAACCGGAAGTCATACATCACAAATTACGGCCACAGGATAAGTTCCTGGTTTTGGCCACAGATGGGCTGTGGGAGACAATGCACAGGCAAGATGTGGCTAGAATTGTAGGGGAGTACCTCACTGGTGTTCACCACCAACAGCCAATCGCTGTTGGTGGCTATAAGGTAACTTTGGGACAGATGCATGGTCTCTTAACAGAAAGGAGAGCAAGAATCTCTTCAGTATTCGAAGATCAGAATGCAGCAACTCACCTGATACGTCATGCAGTGGGTAACAATGAGTTTGGAACCGTGGATCATGAGCGACTGTCCAAGATGCTTAGTCTTCCTGAAGAGCTGGCTCGAATGTATAGAGATGACATTACAATTATTGTGGTGCAGTTCAATTCACGTTATAGGTGCATATCAGAATGAGGAATTGTGAATTTAATGCAGTGAACTAGTTACCAAAATCGTAACAAGGGCCAGTATGAGCAGCAAATTTTAAAAATCCACCCAAAAATAAAATACAAAAAAGCCTTTGGCAAACAATTGTTTGTTTGCTAGATTCAGCATATCTATTGTTCCTGCCTTTCCCCAGAGCTCTAAATACATGGGAAGTGCTATTGACCTAATACAAAACTTGAAGAGTATGTCATAGCTTGGGAAAGGAGGTTTTTATAACAACTTTGCACTATTGATTTCACGAATGCTGCTAAAACAATGTCTCAAATTCGGCAAATTTGGATGAGGGAGGAAGTAGGATAAAGAGTTGACTATCAAAGATCTGGCTGTTCAAGAAACAGCTTGCTTATAAAATATCTGCAAATATATACACTTAAGATAAGTAAAAAGTATTGTTAAATTTTTTACAGGGCTAATTCTTGCAATGGTTATCTGTGAATATATTGTCTATTGTTTCTTCTAAGCAGAAGGTCACTTTAACCAAGTAAGTCTTCAGTGTAACAAAGTTGTCTCACTTTCATATGGACAATGTCATCCATGTAAGGATATTTGTCTAAGTGTTGACTTTCAATGCAGGTCTAAGCCATAATCAATACCTGAGATTCTGATACAGCTTAATTATATCTTATGCACGGTAACGTCTAAATTTCTTGTGCATTGATACTTGGCTGTGGGTTTCTGCACAACTTGTCGGGCAATAACACATTACAACATGCAGCAAGATACCAGATAACTTTGTAGAGGACTTCAGTTTTCAGTATATAGAAACTTTCAGACTTTTCAAAAAGTCAGTATTGTTGGTTGAGGCTGTGTTTGCTTTCCTAAAGGTTATGTCCTTTGTGGACTCCACCCCTCTTTGGCGTTGCTTATCTAGTAAATAATTTTTCACCTGAAAAGACGAGGAAATCATTGCTAACCTCTTTATAGCTTTGTAACTTGCACTCATTTTCACTTTGGATATTTCAAAAGGTCACATTGTTTGTCCTTCACTAGAATGCATATGTGTAAGTTGGGGTCAAAAACTACAAATTACAAAAAATTGAAGTATGGCTTGTAAATAGCATTTTAATTGAGAAACTCACTGGCATGCATGTGTATGTTCAGTGGCTATTTCTAGCAACTTCTTTTCATTGTGCGTTTCTGGGCAGCTGGTGTATGCATGTTTTTGCAGTCCAGAATGCTATCACAGAGCAATCTCTGAAATGGGTCTCTCTGGCTTGGAATGATTGAATTTGAACTTAAAAGATTGGCTATACTTGTGTGCCAAAATTGTTGGGCTTGTAATAGTAAAAGTAGAGACTGGCAGCTAATTGGTCATCATTGCATCTATTTTAGGTATGTTGCATTGTATACAGATTTATTTTAACCTGCCCTTAGGTTAAAAACTGAAATGACTGCTGAAATACTAGTCCTTGATGACGGAGAGAACACATTTAACTTTATTCCTGGGTTCTAGAGAACAAGGATAGGTCAGCTTATTTCACTTCACCGAGGTGTTTCAGTTAAAATACCTCCCTAGCCCTCATCATAGCTAGTTAAATCAACACTTTACTCCATTAACTGAAATATGCTAGGTTTCTAAAGTGGCATTTTCTACTAAGTATGTCTTGCCAATTAATGCTACTGTTACATAGGGTGCACTTAGGTCGAACAATGAACCTGTCCTATAGTAAACATTGGCTTCTCAAACTCACGAATGCTATGTGTACTCAGTGGCCTGCAGCTTTAGTGTGTCTCTACCTAACCTTAACTATCAGCATCAATATTGCTGTAAGGTTAATGAAACCTGAGTTCACATTCAAGATGTGCACAACCCTTCTTTATTTGAAGGGAAAAGGGGAACTCTAAAATGCTTAGACAAGTACTGGCTGTTGACATTGCTTCTGTATGTTGTGTTTTGGTGACTGTGTCATTAACTAGGTCAATAGACTATGTTCTATCATTCAAATGCAGTATATATCTCAGCTGTTGCCGTATTTAACTTTCTTACTTTTTTTTACTGTTAAAGCTCTATTAACATGCATTGATGTATTTAACCTTTGATTGTTGATATGGATTTGGTACAAGTCATAGTTAGAAGAAATGCACATTGGTCCCATGGATACAACTTTTATTGAGGAAAAGCTGCTTTTTGTAGTAAAGATACTTAAGTATGGGGTCAAACAATATTTATATATATGCTTGGAGACTTGCTCAGTATGTATGCAGTGAACAGAAGCAGCATAACTGCCTGCTGAACAGGTGATGTGAACAAACATCTTTTAACAGATTCCAATAAAATGATCAATTATGCAGAAATCCACGTGTATTGAGTTGATGTAGAATGTGATATCTGCTCTGCTAGGACTTTGTTCTTTTGTGTGGTCCCTGTTATGAATACATCACATGGCCAATGTAAGTGAAGTATAAATGGAAACAAACTGAGAATTGAACTTCAGAGCTCTTCAATGCCACCCTGCATCAGGCATGCTGGTGCTGCCTCCCCCAGGCAGCAATGCTCAGATCCTTCCATTAATATCACTGTGTGTCTCAGTTCCCAGCACCTCATGAGAACCTTCAGGGCCAGTGCTGCTGAGGAAGCAGCATAATTTCAGATCTTAAAGCTGTGTACTGTACTCTGTAAAGAGCAATACAGCATTTCATAAACAGTCTAAAATATGTGCAGATTAAATTGGGGTAAGAACAAGCTGATGGTGAGCTAAACAGAAATAGCTCTTGTGCCACAGGCTGAGGACACATTTGCCTTGTCTACCAGAATTGTTGCATTGCAGAAAGTACAGTTATTGTGTATGTAAGGGTGATGCTGGGATTACTTTTTCAAATAAGGATTTCACAGCTGCAAATGGGGTTCACCCAGGGAGGATGGCTGAATCTTCACAGTCAACACAAACTTCACCTTAATCTTTAAAACTGTTCTAGATGAGTGTGTCAGTTTAACCGTAATGCTAGGTAAGAGAGGAGTGGGAGATCTGTTATCTGTACTTTCAGCTTAAGGCTCTGTTAACTCGGTTCCCTTGTGTTGAGTGGTATGTGCATTGTATTTGCCTTTGGCAGTATTTTGCAACTACTCTTGTAACTTCTGTATTCTCAGTTTACTAAGGTTGGAAAAGACCTCTAAGATCATTGAATCCAACTGCTAACCTAACATGGTCAGGTCCACCATTCAACCATGTCCCAAAGCACCACATCTACGTGGGGTTCTTTTAATACTTCAAAAAGTGGTGATTCCACCACTTCCTTGGGCAGCCTCTCTCAATGCCTGGCCACCCATCAGTAAACTTTTTCTAGTATTCAATCTAAACCTCCCCTGGTGCAACTTAAGACAATTTCCTCTTGTAGTGTCACTTTTTACATGGGAGAAAAGTCTGACCCTCACCTGTCTATAACCTCCTTTCAGGTGGTTGTAGAGAGCAATAAGGTCTCCCTTAAGCCTCCTCTTCACTAAACACTAGCTCCCACAGCTGCTCCTCCTAAGACTTGTTTTCCAATGTTCATTTGCCCACTATGTGCATGACTTTGAGTACAGAACTTAAATATTCTCCCTTTCCACTCATTTCCTCATTGCAGGGCAGAGTTTTGTATACAGCAGACTATACAGTATACTGTATACAGCAAGGAGCATAGTCTCAACATGAGGTACTGTTTGTAGTTAGATTCTTGAACATGGGTCCCTGGACTGAGAACAATTCTGGAGTGAGAGGACATTTCGTAACTATTTCTTATAAGTGCTCTGCAGAATGACTAAGCTGCTCTGTTCTTCCTCACTGGGGAGTCATATTTGTGATGAGTTTACCTGGCATAGAACTAGAAACCTGAAATATCCCTCTAAGCACCTATGGTGACCTAAGCTCCCTGTTGCAGTCTGTCTGGTTTCATAACAAAAAAAAATATTTGCTGTCTGATTTGCACCAGGGACCACTGTGGCATAGGCTGCTGAATGCTGTCATGAGTGCTGCTGCACAGCAGTCCAAGAACAGTGCTAGCACAAGGCATTTTGGGATACCAGTGAAGCTGGCATCTTTTAGTGGATGCATTTGATCCTGTGTGAGAAACTTGTGCAGCTCCTGATTGTTTTTCAGTATTGTATAAGTAGAAACAATCTGTGGGGTTGGAATACGTGGAGGAAACACATTGGTTCACTTTACTGTTACCTTATTGTAAACAGTTAGATAATAAAGATTATTAATGACTAATTTTTTGTTTTTAAGCTTCTGTCTTGTAAAAAACAAAACTTGAAACTAGTGCTGAGTTGCTTTTACTCCGTGAAGTAGCTTCTTAGCAGAGGGGAAAATAATAACAGAGCAAATCTTGTAATTAATCCTTTAAATGGCCAAACTAATTTGAATTCTTGTCCTGTTTGGCATCCCATCCATCTGAATGGTGACGAACAACCCATGTCAGTTGTACAAAGAGTGTTGTTTCTTATTGAAGCTTAGGTAGGACTGTATTCAAAAGCTTCCTTGACAGGTTTCAGTATTAATTGCTCCCACCACTGATGTGGTGGTGGCAAGTCCAGGGCTGTATTTGCAATGTATTGTTACAATGCTGGTTACACCTTCTTTTATTTGCTGCTCCTGACTATTACTAATAAATTTCTGGGTAGAGGGAAAGGGTAACCCAAATTTCATAACTGGATCACAAATGAAGTGTAAGTTGGCAGGGGCATTGTGTGGCAAAAACAAAGGCAATCTGAGATGCATAAATGGTCTGTTCTTAATTGTTCTGCAAGGTCTGAGGGTAAAAAAAGCCCAAAGAACTTACCTCATGTATTGATCAGCGTGCAAGTCTTCTGAAATGGCATTTCTTCCAAATGACCCACCTAATCAGTCATGAAACTTTCCAGGATTACATAAAACAGCGTAAGAAAATATAGGCACCATTCAGTATATTCCATGATAATCAGGTACTTTATTTGTTTGTGGCAATTAAGAGGAAATTAGATTTTTTTTTTCAGAACTTAACAAATAAAAGGAGTAGACTAAAAGTTCTCTACCTCAAAAAATCAGGACCACCCAGCACAAGATTATTTTAGAATTGTTCTCCCTATATCATCTCTTTCTGTGTTGAAGGAAAAAAAAGATGAACTGCAAAGTATATATCTGTTCTTAGGGTTCCTAGTCTCGATAAGTAAGTAATCAGTCATGGATTTCAGAGGATGTTTTATGCAGCAGACTGTTCACTCTGCTCATGGCAAATCTTTCTCTGAACAGAAAAATTATGCTTGCTTTATAGACTTTCTATTAGATTTCCTAGATAGAAAATCCTATTTAATGAAACTAGTGAATACCGAACTATTTTTATAGCATCATGAACAAACTAGTCAGTTTTAATATTCAATATGTGTGCTTAGGGTAGCCTTTAATGTATTGCCTCACATATTAATTGTGAAAATAATCCAGTTAGGGCTGTCTAATTGGCCATCATGTGTCATGTCACATGATGCTGAAAGACAGGAAAAACGCCTAATAAATAGGGAGATCATTGATGTTAACAGGAAAGCACCCATGAGCTGACACACAGCCATGCATTAAGCATAGTTTCATTCAAAAGCTCTGTATATTAATGAAATGAGTCTGTCAAAATTGCTATAAGCCTGTAGTCATTAATTCTGTAGTCTTTTCTGTTGCTCATCCCTAGTACTTCTTTGCCCACTGTGGTGGTGCAACAGCTGGGCTAATAACAAGAATACCATTTTCCAGGATTTTGTGGATTTTATGCAAGGTGATTAAAATGGCTAATAGTAATTAGTTAGTGTCCCCAGGTTTAGGCAGCTGGGAGAGGAATAAATGTTGCTTCCCAAGGAGCAGTTTCTTCTAGAGGGGGAAAAAGTAAATCTTTCTCTTAACAAAACCTGACTGCTGTACAGAAGACCCAGCACAGTAGTGTTTGATAGGGATTTATTACTCTTGCTAAGAAGCAAAGTGTATTCATTTGTACAGCATGCTACATGAGTGCAGCTACCACCCTGCTACTCTGGAAGTAGCTCAAATGTCCCTGCAAAACTCGGTGTTTTCCTGTTGCTTCTGGGCAGATCCCTTACCAGCTTTTTCTTAAAACACTCGGGTGCTTCTGTGTGTGTGCTGCATCCTGAGTGTTGAAGCGCCTGTTACAGGCGGTGGACCTGTATTCAGTGCATGCTGTGGAGTCTCAGTAGCTGTTCAGCCCACTTCATGCCTACATTGAACTCCACCGAGCACAACAGAAGCTTAGTCACCTTGTCCACACATAGGTAGCTCCATTTAGGTGTTTTCTGGAGGTAAATCTTAAACATTTTTTCCAGGGTCTTCAAAGGTACAGTAGTCCTGATGTTTTTGCATCTGCCACTTTTGCATAATTACTTTGGGTTTTTTACTGTCTTGTACCTAATGTACCTGTAATTAACCCTGTTCTAAGGGCTTGTTCTTGCTCTTTGGTTCTTAAGGTATGTGGAAGTGCATCTCAAACTCCAGTGTCATCTTTTGTGTTGACCTAGGCAGATGTTGTGTAGGATGTCACTGCTGCACGCTGCGACATGTTGCTGTTACACCGAGGACTCCCTTTGTCTCCCCCGTTCCACAGCCCTGCCAGTGTTCAACAGTTAAGCGAGCAGCATACGGTTCCCTTGGCATAACCTCTGAAGCCTGCACTTGGAACAGTGTTCAGCATTCCTTCTTGCATGAGTAGGAATCTGTAAAGCTCCCAACACGGCTGATCAGAGGAATCTATGTTCTTCTATCCATTCTTTTACAAAGCTCAATCCTGAGAACAGCTCTACACAAAAGATGGTCCAGGCCTTTACATAGCCTCCTTTATATGAAAAGGAATTAAAATATACTAAACTGAAGAGACAATGTCTTTTTATCAAAATAGACCAGCTTGTAAAAGGCTGAAATATTAATAAGGTAAAAACAGAGCCTGAACTTGTAGTTGATAGCACAGAAGGCAGAAGAGTCTTCTAGCAGGTGGCTTGGCAGCACTGTAGTGTGGCAATGCAAGGCAGTCCTGTGTCTGTCTTTTGAGGCTGATCTAGAAATGAACACTCAAGTACCATTCACTGCTTAGCAAACACTGACAAAAAGAGTCTGAGAAGCTGTCTAGCTCAATGTCAGAAAGACAGATAAGCATAAAAAATGTGTAGATTTTCGACAGACACTTTGTCTTTCTAGTATGTGGGGCTTTTTTACGTTTGGACCATATTTATATAACTTCATGCCAAATTGTGCTCAAACAGGTGAAAAGAATCTATATTCTATAGACTCAATGTGTAAGAGACGCTTCTTACAGCTGAGGAACTGAGGAGCTGACTAATCCTGCTACTTTGTGAAGAATATGTAAGGAGCTGTTGTGAAAATCCAACTGACAGAAAAATGCAGTGAGGAGAGAAGATCATACAAGATTAGGGCCCAAAAATAACATAGGCTCTCCAGGCTGGTAGATGGCAAGCATTCAAGCTGGTGTACTGCATTTTAAAGCCACTGTATCATACAAAATTTTGGGGATTAAAATTGCCTGAGCTATGACAAGGGTTCAAACAGTTGAAATTTATCATTACTAAATTGATAAAAGACATTTCTGATGTCTGCTGTATTTGCTAACCTGTATCAAAATGGAAATATTGAAGTGTTATGGGTCTTATTTCTCAATGCTGCAGCTTAAAGGAGCATTTGAAGCATATCACAGCAGTGATACTAAAAGCCCAGTTCTGAAGTCAGAGAATCATAGAAGTCCCTTTGATATGAGATCAAGAGTTCCCAGGGTACCCACAGGAAGAGCACTTGGAAACTCTCACTTGCTGCAGCAACTAACTCTTAAAAAAAAATTAACACAAGATCTGTCTAGCTAATGAAGAGACATAAGAAGCCCATCATAAGCTGTGAAGCAGTGACCAGAATGGCAATAGGAAGTTAGGAGACAGATTCAGAAAAGGAACAGAATGTGGATTATTTCAACAGTACACAGAAATACAAGAGTGTGAATCCTAAAAACAATTCAGGATAAAATAGGAAAATGTAAGGGAGAAAAAACCTGTCATAACGTGTCTTTAAAGCTGAAATTGCACACATGAAAGAAAACTTAGGTGTGTGTCATAAAACAAACGCAGAAGGCAGCACAGTAAACCACAGCGATGTCAGAGATGGCTGCGAAGAGAAAGGTCTTGCATCAGTTACGGTTTGTGACATGGTCCTGCTCAGAAAAACAAACAGGAGATCCAGAGATCAGAAGTGACTGACTGTCTAAGCTGAAGACCAAAACAACCAAAACAACAGAAGCTGAACAAAGTACAGCTGCTGTTGTTTTGATTTTTCAATGAAGTTTACCGTTTCTGTGCAAATATGAAAACAGAGACACAAGTCATCAAAACAAATGTATGGGTGCAGTGCATGTTACAAAACAGTACTGTCCTGATTTTTACATTGCAATGTCACCTCAGTACAGAAGACAGAAAGAAAGCTGAGAATGAAAGAAAAAAGATCGGAAAAAACTAAGAGGAAAGAAAATCAGAGCTGAGGAGAACTTGACACTTCTTTTTCTGTCAGTCTTCTAATTTGAATGATAACTGTGTGATTTTTTTCAGAGGTTTTTGAGCCCTCGGGCTATGCTTGTAGATCATGAAAAGTTAAGTTTGGCTTAGAATGTAGTTAAAAGCAACTACATGCTGACATTTTCACTGTTGGTAAAATGCCAAACTGGGAGTTTTGCTCTTCTGCATTCCACCAGTTGCTGCCCAAATGAATGCTAATCACTGTGGCATTCCCTTGTTCAACAAGTTTTTCTCGTTCTCCATACCCCAGGTGAATGCTTCCATCCTGAAGACAGAGAGTTCATTTTGTATATCTTAAATCACCCTCACCCAAGAGAAGAACAGTGCTGCAAGCATGCAAATGCATGTCCATGTGCATTCCTTAAATGGAATGTCCTCAAGGCATTTGGAGATCCTGCCAGTCCACCAAAGACAATTGGGTCAACTACTACCAAGAGAGGAGTAAATAATCAGAAGACTGAATTGTTTGAAAAACTGGGAGCATCACATGATGCCTGGCAGCTTCATAGGCAGAGAACTAAAATTTTTATCATAGGATGACTTTCGGGGGTGTTTCATTTCCAGAAACTTCCTCTGTGATAAATTTAGTTGCCAGAATATTCCACTGGTGGAAATTTAGTAGAAGTGACTATGTCTGTATTGGTGGTGTGATTGTTTGGGCAGAACCTGCCAGGAACATAAGTGCAACATGCATTTCAACTTTGCAATAGTAATTGATCAGTTATTGACTGAAGTAAGCAAAAATTGCATTCTAGAGCACTTGATTAGCAGGGACAGTAATACATCCACACCTGACAGCAAAACATAACAGGAAAACAAAACCTAAAGTAAATAGAAAACTTGACTCAGATCTTAAGCTTAAGAATTTAATGGGCAATCCTATACATACCATTACAATAAAAGCATTATTGGTCTGGATGAAAGTTTGTAAAATGTGAAGTAAAATTTCCTGTTCCAGCTGAAAAAGACAAACAAAAAACCCCAACAAAAGCCTAACACACCTAGAACAAACAAAGTTTCCATTGTAAGTTCAAAGTTTTCTTGTAAAAGAAGGGTAAAAAACCAAAAAGCTAGTGGTTAATAATAAGGACAGAGATAATGTTTGAGCAAATTGATACCAGTTTTGATCTACTTTTGATTTTAAAAAATCAGTAGACCTACTCAAGAAACAGGTCTTTGCAGATGTATTTGTAAGAGAAAACTAAGCAGCAGCATAAGTTACAATGTCTGCAAAAGACATTTTGAATTCAAAATATATATTAATTTTCATATGCTTAAATAGAATTCCAAGGATTTAAACAACTGAATCTGCTGAATTACTCTTAAAAGAAGCAGTGAAGAACAATATTGGAAATCCATTATTTGGTAGTTTTCTTTTTTTCTTAAAATTTCAGTTAAAATAAACCATTATTTTTTAAATTAATAACTTGAATAAGACATTTTGTATCTGTAAACTCCTCCCAAACATGTTGCATCAGCTCTGCTTTTCATTCCTTCACTTGAGTCAAAAAAAGAGAGGGTCAGAATAAGGAGAAAATTATTGGTTTGAAATTATTTAAGAAGTCAAGCAATTTAAAAAATGCTCTGTATATTTCTTAAATGGGAGGCAAATTCTAGCTGAATTTCATCAGACTTTATTTTCACAGAATAGTGGAGGTTGCCAGAAACCTCTGGGCATCATCTGGTCCAACTCTCATGTTTAACCCCCTGGTCCGTTAGCAAAATTGCTGTTGCAGCTCAACCAAATTAAATAAAGCTTCAGGCAGGTCAGGAGAAGTTTGGATAAAGCGAGCCTGAAGACTCTCTATCCTGAGGCCTTGCAAACTCAGTACAAAGCTTATGGCCCATTGCTAGCAATGCCTATGCTGTATTACAGGGCTGTGTGGTTACAAAGTCCATACTGGCTGCTCCAAGTGACCTTGTCCTTCGATTGTTTGGAGGTGTTCTCAGGAATATTTGCTCCATCACCTTCCAGGGGACAGAGATGACAGCCTGTGGTTCCCTGCGTCCTCCTGCTTAAAGACAGGAGTGACATTCACTCTTTTCTATGGTTCAGGAACTTTCTCTGATCACCATAATCTTTCACAGAAAATTGAGAGTGGCCTCAATGACACCAGCCAGCACTGTCAGGAGGCATGGATACATCCCATAAGGCCCCATGGACTTTAATATGCCTTTTTTAAAATTAAATGTTCCTTAACTTGATCTTCTTCCTCTTGCTCCAGACTTTCTCACAGGTTTCAGAGCATGAGGTTCCTGAAGTCTGGCCTTGCCAGTAAAACACAAGTACCTCAGCTTTCTTGTTACCAGGTCCCCCACCCCATTCAGCAGTAGGCCCACATTTTCCCTTATCTTCCTTTTGCAGCTGGTATACTTGTAGATGTCCTTGCTGCTGTCCACAATTCCTTACCATGTTCAACTCCAGATGGGTTTTGCCTTTTCCAGCCCTGTCTCTGTGTGCTTGGACAGCATCTCTATATTCCTGGCAGTTCAACTGTCCTTGCTTCTACCTCTTGTACACTTCCTTTTTCTGTTTGAGCTTTGTCAGAGTCTCTTTGCTCATATTTGCAGCTGCCTCCTGCCTTTGACTGATTTCCTGCACATTGAGATGGATCATTCTGAAGCTGGAGGAGGCGATACTTGAAACTCAACTGACTCTTCTGGTCCCCTCTTCTCTCTATGGAGGCATTGCACAGGATTTCTCCTAGTAGATACCTTAAGAGGCCACAACCTGCTCTCCTGATCTCCAGGGGTCAATCCCTGGAGATAATATAAAAATAGCAGTATTTTCCTTGTTCCCTTTTTGTGGGACCCACCACCATTTCATGGCCACTGCAGCAAAGGCTGCCTGTGACCTTCATATCCCCAATGAGTTCTTCCTTGGTTGTATTCCTTGGTTTTAAGTGTGGGGTCCAGCAGAATGTTTTGCCCCCATTAGCTCTGTGATCGTATTTGTTAGCAACTGCTCACTCTAGTAACCCCCAGATTGCTTGGGTCCTTCTGGGTTGACCTCCCAGCCAGTATAGAAGGGCAGAGTTTTGTTAGAATGTAAAAATTCAGCATTTTATTAAAACAATCTGTTGAAGGTACTTGTTTCTGAATAATGCAGAAAATAAATATATTGCCGTGAGATTTTTTTCTGAAGTCTTAACAGCTCAGGTAATTTTATTTTGCAAAGTATGCAGCAACTTAAACAAACTGAAAAGTAATCAAGATAGCAGCAGACAGATAAGAAAGAGAGAAAACTGCTTACCTTACTGTGAATTCTGGGCATGTAAAATAAATGTACAAACAGGAAGGAAAAAACACTCTGCTTTTAAAGTGAGTGAGCTGAAAATTGAGCTAAAACTCACCTACATGAAAGAAATCTTGAATTAATTTCTTCCTCAAGTGAAATCAAGTGAAATCCTTGTTTGTTCTTTTGAGGTATCTGGCAGCATTTTATTGATCTTTGACAGGCATGGATTTTGTTCCTTATTCTACCAGGCATGACTGGGTAACCGTAGGCAAGTTGCTCAAGATGAAGTTTTGAAAGAGTCACTTAACTTGCAAACCTCAGGCTTTGGATTACAATTTCAAAAGCCCGCGCCCATACAGGCTCAGAGAGCACATGCACCCTTTTGGCTTCAAATGGGTCTCAGAAGGCTCAGTACCCCTGAAAATCAAGCAAGAGAAGTCACAACTGCACAACTGCTTTGCACGCTTGCTCTTCCTACTCTTCCCCATACTGTTGTAGCTGTAAGATAGTAATGAGGCTATTCACAAAGACAGTGCTCAGTTAAACTAAGCTTTGTGGGTTATACTGAAATAAGCACCATAAATTCACAATGAAAACTGCTGTTGCACATTCATGCAGTAACTTTACTGTGCAAAACTTTCTAGTAACTTTTACTGTTTCTTTCGGCATCATCCTGTAGTCCCCAGGGAAGCAGTTTCACTTAATCACACCCTCCTGCCTGGGCAAAATGTGTTTGGCATCGTAATTAAATGAGTCTAAGGAAAAAAAATTGATTTTGTAGGCTCTTGTTGTAGGCAGTTGGTCTTTGATATTCCTTCCCTTGGGGTTCATTTCCATCACAAAACGTGTTCTCCTTGTAATTGGGAAAAGTTGGAATAATGTAATTAGGCAAACATCCCCTATCTGGCGAATCTTCTTTCTGATGGGAGTTTAGTTGTAGAAAAAACCCCACTGTTTCTTTCATCAAGAGGTGATTCTTCGCTAATCTGTTTAGCCTGGGTACGGCTAAGGCAGAACTCTCGTCTTTTCTCTTAATGACTTATTTGTAAATGGGGCTCCTCCTTGTGGGTGATGTTCGTAGCACAGGGCTGGGCAGGGGCGGGCCGGTCCCCGCGGCTGCCTGGATTTAGGCACAGCAAATCATTAGCCATCAATATGCAAAAAGCCCTTCAGTCATGTGCCAACGCTTCACACCGGAGGTTCATGTGCAAGCCCGAGGGGTGCTGGTGGTTACGGGCTCTGGAGGTGTTTTTGTAGAGCCAGGCCAAGGCGGTGCGAAGGAAGATGCTCTCCAGAGGAGCCCGGCCAGCCTTTTATTCACAGCAGCCGCTTATGTCTCAGTGGCTGCAAGGCACAATGGCTGATACCAGCAAGTTTACCCATCACCCTTCCATTAATGTAAAATTAATTTTACATTAGCTGGGGCTACTGCTGCCACCGGCATCAGTAGTGGCAAGGGCAAGGACCCTGAGAGGAAACACTTCCCTTTGTCCTGAATTAATGCAAAATGGCCCTGACCCAATCTGCCTGCAGTTTTATTTCGTGGTGATTTTTCACTCAAATATTCTTTTAGTAAAGCTCGAATAATGAGCTGCATTTTCAACTCTTAAAATATCATATCTGAAGGTTATGCAGAAACGAAGGATCCCGTTGAAGTTGAAACTATCCACTCAAGTCTGAAAAATTCAAATTTTACCTTAATAGGATTTATAGATAGTTCTTATATGCAGCTTTTCTTTGATGTTCTATCTTACATATATTTCCAATCACAAAACATGTTCTCCATCTAATTATGAAAAGTCAAAATAAAATTAGGTCCACCTGAAATAAAAACTCAGATTTTCTCAATATAACCCTTTTGAATTTCCATTTAATTTAAAATTATTATTTTTGAAAGGCAAACACTCTTAAAAGGAAACTGACACATCCTTTACAGAAATGATGAAAAAAAATCTCCCTTTCTTTTATATTAACTGATTTTTTTAATGGTGTCTTTAGGAAGCACTCTTTGTACTCTTTGCTTTTCTTTGTACTTAGCATTGAGATTCCCTGGGCAGGAAAAGCAGTGGAGGATGGTTCTGGTCCTGGCAGGGGTGTTTGTGTAGCTCCCAGCTTTGGCAAATGGCAAGCATAACATCCTCGCTCACTTGGAAAAGAGGGGAGAAAAAAAGCAATCATTCAACTTCATGTCACTTTAGTATTGTTCTCTTTTCATTTTTAAGATAGAAGGAGAAGGGGAAGCAAAAATGTATGTCTATGCATTGTCTTTACTCTCTAGCAAACATGTTAATCAGGGATTCATTACAATACCCTAAGAAAGGGATATGCAGATGATTAGACAAGGTCCAATACAGGGAATAGCCTCTACAGTCCTCCTTTGCATTGCTCTTGATCACATTTTCACTCTAGACAGACACAAGCAATGACATTTCTGTGTCTTTCAAACTACAGCTGTGACCAGATATGCATCTGTGCCTGGGAGTGTGAGCAGTCACAAGCGCTGGCTCTGGCCTGCAAGCTCCACACACTGCAGCCTTGTGTGTACATTTGTCAGCTGCTATGAGCTTGCTTGGCAGCAGGAACATGGTCCAGGAACTTCTCATGTCCCTTTCCTCATCCTGTAGCTTCACCCTACTAAGCCCTGAAGTGCCACCAGTACAACCAGAGGAGTCGCCCAAGTTGTTGAATTGTCACCAGTAAGTTGAATTTCTCATGGGATGTAACCGCATAGGTCCTTGGGACACGAAGATGACCACAGTGCTGTTGTGATTTCCCATTTGGATTAGAGTTATAACAATAAAATAATAATAATTATAACAATAAAAATAATAATTAAAAAACCTAAGTGATCTGACTGGATCACTATCTACTATGCCTGCTACTGAGTGCAGAAAAAAATCCTACACACATGGGTGAAACTTTTTCTGTACAGGTATTTAAGAAAATAAGCCAATTGGTTTGCTCTTTGTAATATGGAAAGAGTATATTCAACAGCCATGAAAGGAAATAAAATTAAGGACTATAAAAGAAAGGGTTTCTTACAATCAACCTGTCAATAGTCCTGTCAAGAAGAAATGAGTCTTTATTATCTTTGTGTCTATGTCATTGTCACAGAGATAATGATATAAACAGCTGAAGTACTTGCAGGAGTTTATAAATGCATTTGGAAATTAGAATTATTTCCATACCTTTAAGGTGAAAGCTTTTTGGGCACCTTAGGAAGTACAGTGTTTTAGTGATAAGTTATTTTTTGACTGCAAACTATAGATTTCCTGTAACTTTCTCAAAAAACTATTACATTGGATTTCGAGATGGTATAGAAGATAGAGGATAATGGAATGTGAGAAGAATGGTTTAGTAAATATATAAATAAGATGTCTGGATTTATTGGCAGTTGTATTCCTGGCTCAGTAAATAATCCAAACAAGCCATTCCTGCAGAAGCTAATGTCACTGTATTGTAATTAATGCAAATTTATCTTCCTGAAAGACTGGCAGAAAGACACCTTTTAAAATTCAATATTCATACTGTTCCTCAAAGGAAGAATAAATTAGCTCAAACAGTTTGAGAAGAACTAACAAGGTAAATAATTGAAAAATACTTGAACTTACAGAACTGATTTAGGAGATAAATTGGTATTTGAGTGGATAAGCATGAAATTATGATCTGCCTGCCCAGCTCATCATGTAGAAGATGAACAACCACTTCAAAGCAAGGTGGGTTTTTTTCTTTAAGTTTTGTCCCTATGATTAGTCCTATATTTTATGAGAACTTGATCCTGACATTTATGAGATATTAATTCTATCATTGTCCTATATATGACAGAACTGTTAGTGCTAAAATTTGTCTGAGCTTCTGTAACCCAGATCTCAGCCTAGAAAGAAATACTACTCCCCTGTGATAAAAGCTGACTTTGGAAAGGGAATTTATTGAGATGATTGTAACTGGGTTGATCCTCTGGTAAATCACATTATCGTAGTGTTCTGCGCTAAATGGACTTCTGACCTCAGCTATCTAAAAATTATTATGTTGCTAAATATGGTTAGTAAAAGTCAGTCCCCTTCTTGGTACCTTATGGGAATCAGGTTCACCTGTAAGAAAACCAAATAATTTGTTTAATGTACTGATAGGGACTAAACATAAGGCCAGAGAGATACAACTGTGTAAGAAGCACTTTGTTTTGGTACTGTATCTGTGAACCTTCTGGACATTCCTTGGCCTCTCAATCACAACAAAATACCCCCCCATCATTTTCTGAAACAAAAACTGTATGAAGTTTGCATGATGCCCAGTGTGCTGTCCTCCTGGAAGGAAGGGGCTGAGCTACTGAAGTCAGGGAGGAGATGTAGCATTCATGTTCAGCTTTGAATTTTTGAAAAGTGTCTGCAGTGTTTGAATTTACTCCATGTGACTCCACGCTGGAAAGCACCATCTGAAGAGCATTTCTGCTTGTTATTTCCAACATCTGTCATAATGCTTGTTGCAAGCCTGAGTGTGGATGTGCTCTGGCTGGCGTAAATGAATGACTCATGAGTCAAAAACGCCTCTCTTCAGATTCAGCTCAGCTTTCCAGATTGAGATTGCTCGGCCTTTGCTTTTCAGCTGACATCAAAGAGTGCAAAAATAGTTGGAGTTTTGTCTCCAGGCATTTTCCTTGGTTTAAACTGGAATTCTCAAATATTTCCATTTCGCAGAGCAGCAAATACCATATTTTGTGCCCAGAGTTTTTCCTCACATGGCACACATTGAGCAGCCATGTCCTTCTCAAGTCCCTCTTTCCATTATTTGGCCTTTGCTCTCATTACTTAAATGGACAAACTATCTTTAAAAGATGAAATCTTTGTTATGTTTAAAAGCATCTTTTTGGAGCAATTACTGGAAATCTTGTTACTCAATACTGAATGTCAATATGGCCGTTTTGCAAAGACACAAGGACCGAGGCTTGTGTCTTTAATTAGTGAGGCCTTAATTTTGTTCTAGTTTTCTACCTCCTAGAAGCTTAGGCATGCAGCAGATCTCACAAGGGGCTGACAGGTCTGATAGCTCTGGTTAGTTCTTCCATCCTTCTTGGCACATGGAAAGTTCAAAACAAATTCTAAATTAATTTTTCATTTATAGTAGGGAGATCCTAATAAATATAGCAGCTAGGATGTTTTCTTGCTCTGTAGTTAAAGCAGTTCCAAGGGACAAAAAAGTGTAGTGAGACAAAATAAAATAAAGAACAAAAGAATAACATAAGCTATGACAAAAAGTAAAAGTGGGAGAAGGATGAAAGGTATGCCAAAACAAAAACTGCAAGCTTTCAAGTAAGAAATTTGTTTCAAACAGGACATTTTTATACCTTAAAAAAACCCATTTGCTTGGTACATTAATATGCTTGAGAGTCCTTTGGTGTGGCACCAAGATAGCCTTAATCATTTTAAATTATCACTCATGCAGGGAAGAGTCCTCTCAAGAATTCTTTTCTTCTGTTTTTAATTATACATTTGAAATTGATGTTATATTGCAGTCATATCTGTCCACTGAAGCTACTGTTAGGCTACCTTGGTGTGCCACAACTTGGCTCAAACCCTGAGTAAGAGAACTCAGTTCACCAGTGTAGCCTGGGTATTATTTTGACACTTCAACATTATTAATTGTTACTGAAGTGGATGTCTGCAGATGCTATTAGTGAAGATTCCCTCATTATTTAATAAGTATGAATATTTTCTTATTATTTTTTCAAGCATCATTTGTTTCCAGAAGTTTAAGGGTAATAGTATTAAAATGTTAAAAGGCTAATACAAGATTGGCCTATTCCAGTGTGTTGACACTGTTTGTTTTTGACATTTTCTGAAGCCTTGTATTGTACTGAATTTCATTAATTTACATTAATTCACATTTTAGTGAATTGGGCCGATCCTTCCAACAGAATCTGTAATGGCTTGTTTTAAAGAGTCAGAATGAATCCTGTCTCACATTTCTCACATCTCCTTTCTCACAGAGCTACTGCCCCACAGGCTCTCAGCACCACACAGGAGTACTGAGCAGACTCTCCATGACCCTGGGAGTACTCTGGGCTTTAGATCCTTTTCACAGTGCTCTTGTCACATCCCCTGACAGCATCTGAAAGCTGCGCTGGGTAGGGCAAAAGGAGCAGCCCTTGTCTGCCACACTCTGTAAAATTCTCACCTGCAGATTTCTCCTGGGACTCACCTCATCTCTGAAGTCTTGGAGAACAACATTCTTCATTCCTGTGTGAAGAGCTATTTCATAGAAAAGTGCTAAAAAATTACGGGACCCAACATTTTCTGAAATAAGTTGTACTTATTATCCATATCCTAATGGGCATGTGGGCATATAAATCGTAGAATCACAGAACAGTCCCATATGGAAGGGACATCAGAAGATCATCTAGTCCAACCTTTTATGGGAAAGGGAGTGTAGATGAGATTAGCAACCACCCTGTTCAATCACATCTTCAAAACCTCCAGTTATAGGGACTCTACCATGACCCTGGGAACATTGTTCCGTGAATGATTATTCTCACTGGAAAACAATTCTTTATCTTCAGATGAAACCTAATGGGCATGTCCAAGTGTGCACGTGGCAGTCTCTGTGCCTGCCTGGGTCAGGAGTGCATGAGCAGTGAGGTGCAGCAGGTGACTCACCTGTCCTGTCAGCTGCAGTAGGGTAAGAGCCCTGCCCAGTCACCAATAAGTCCTGGAAAAAGCTGCCTACCCTGTCATTTTGGCAGAGATTTCACCTGGCTTCATTATCTAAACAGGCTAAAACCATCAGCAGAACTGTTAACCTCAAGTCTTACTGGCAACATCTCATAGTGAGAGGCAGGATGTGACAGTGGTAGAGTTGCTGAGTTGACCAGCATAATGATTTTCCGCTAGAAAGTGCTAATTTATCAAACTCTGTATTGTAAAAGAACAATTTCAATAAATTTAAAACCTTTTTTAAAATGCCTAGAAGTTGTTCACATACCCTACTTCAACTTTTCAGTTAGATTTTTAAAAAAACTAATTTTAAAATTTAAATTAATTTTAAGCAAAATTAAAGCCAAATTGAAACAAGTGTTTTGATTATCAAAAGAAAAAATTATAGGTCCAATCTAAAGTTACTCCTTTGCAGGCTTTCATTGTTTAAGCATACTTGAGATAATTATATATTTTCAGCTGAAGATAGCTGATCAGATCTTGACTCATTGGTGAAGGCAGTGATGAAATGCCTGGCATTTTGATGGTGTCATAATTTTACCCTGTCTCTAAATAAAATGTTTTCCTACAGTTTTTAAACCATTAAGATGTCTTTGTATGCCTATATATAATTATACACAGAAGTCATGTTCTCTCAGTTCCTCTATTTCTTGTTTGTCAGTGCAATGGGAAAAATAAGTTTGAGAGAATTCTTGCCCTGCCGTGGCAAGGTGACAACAGCACTTCCAGGCCACAATATGGTGCTTTGGTGCAGCTATTTGCTCAGGAATCTGGGTCTGTTCTGGTACTTTGACATTTTTAACCTTTTGGCTGCATTGTTAGATGTTCCTCATTTTCCCTTCCATTATCGTACCCTCTGTTACCCTCCTCTGGTCTTGAAATGCATGGCAAATCTCCCTAGCCCTTAGAACTACTCATGTTTCTTTCAATTTTCCTTCTCCAATCCTCAGCTTTTGTCCTGAAACTGCATTCTGGCAGAGATACCCAGGCATGCAAATCTTCATGTAAGCATGAAAAAACCTGGTGGCATTGTGGGTTCAGGTATCAGCAACGTAGAGCTGCTTATTGGCTTCCTCCTGTTCATTGCAGATAGCAGTCAAATTATTCTGCATGCTTATTTGGCAATAAGTGATATTGAAAAATCATTATTTGGCAGTCAGGTGAATTCCTTGGTGACAGAAAAAAAGTGAAACATTGCACCCATTTTTAAAAAGGGGAGAAAGGAGGGTTTTGGGGACTATGGAACAGTCAGCCTCACCTCTGTGCCTGGAAATATCATGAAACAGATCTTCCTAGAAGCTGTGCTAAGGCCCATGGAGGACAGGGAGGTGATTTGGGACGACCAGCACAGCTTCTCCACGTGTAAGTCCTGCTTGACCAGAATAGTGGCATTCTATGATGGAGTGACTACATCAGTGGGCAAGGGAATGGCTATGGATATCACCTATCCGGATTTCTGTAAGATCTTTGACACGGTCCCCCACAATGTCCTTCTCTCTGGAGAGAGATGGATTTGATGGGTGGACTCTTTGGTGGATGAGGGATTACATCCAGAGGATAGTAGTCAATGACTCAGTGTTCCAGTAGATATCAGTGACAAGTGGTGTCCCTCAAGAGTCCCTGTCTTTAATGTCTTCATCAGTGATCCAGACAGCGGGATCAGTGCACCCTCAGCAAGTTTGCCAATGACACCAAGCTGAGTGGTGCAATTGACACATGTGAGGGATGGGATACCATCCAGAGGGATCTGGAGAAGCTCAAGAAGTGGGCCCGTGGGAATCTCAATGTTCAACAAGCCCAAGTGCAAGGTACTGCACCTGAGTTGGAGCAACCCTCAGTATCAATACAATCTGGAGAGGAAGAGATTGCAAGAAGCCCTGCCAAGAAGGGCTGGGGGTGCTGGTGGATGAAAAACTGCGCATGACCTGGCAATGTGCATTTGCAGTTCAGAAAGCCAGCTGTATCCTGGGCTGAATCCAAAGCAGTGTGTGCAGCAGGGTGAGGGAGGGGACTCTGCCCCTCTGCTCTGTGCTGGGGAGACCCCCCCTGGAGTGCTGCATCCAGCTCTGGGGTCACAGCACAAGAAAGATGGATGTGTTGGAGTGGATCCAGAGGAGTGTCACACAGAGGATTAGAGGGCTGCCCACTATTTATGGAGTAAGATGATTCACTTACATTTGCATAGCAGCAAGGCTTCTAGGTCACCTTTCTGGACAGCCCTTGGCTCCCATGTTGGCATCTGTCCCCCCAAGTCCAGAATAAGCTGGATGCAGCCATCACGACTCCCACTGGTGGTTATGGCTTAAGCATGGGTGCAGAGAGGGGTGGGGGAACGTACTGCTACGCTGTCCAAGGTCTGTCTACAGCATTTAAGGTTGACTTTGACTGGGTTTTTTTGGAAAAAGAGGTTTCATTCCTTTTGGGAAATTTAGCAGACCCTGGAAGGAAAACAGTGGGTTTTTCAGTGTTGATTTTTATAGCTGGAAGGAGCAAAATAGTGAAGGAAGGTAATTGCAGCTTATCTACTTAGGTACAATTTCTCCAACGAGCTGCAGACTCCAGTTATAACAGGATGCTACAGATTTGGTTGTCATTCAAAACAGCAAATGCAAAAAGCCCAAAACCTAATAAAGTATCATAAAGTCACTATATTGCAGCCCAAAACGATCTGAGATAATCTGCCACTGTCTTATGACAAGGACTTAGGTCCTTCCTCTCCCTTTTAAAGGATGCTGAGCAATTTGAACAACTGTTCAGTCAAAGGGACTTTCTGGTGCCTACAAAAAATATTTTCCCAAGGAAATAACTATTTTTTTCCTGTCTTTCACCACTAGCTTATTGTTTGAGTTCTTCCTGTGGCATACCTGCCAGTTTGGGGTGGAGTTGTGATTGCAGAGTGGCCAAGGGAACTGGGGTTGTTTAGTCTGGAGACACCTGAAGGGATGTTATAGACAGGTAAGGTTGGTCTCTTCTCCCGGGTAACAAGTGGCAAACAGCCTCAAGTTGTACCAGGGGAGGTTTAGATTAGATATTAGGAAAAAATTGTTCCCTGAAAGGGTAGTTAGGCATCAGAACAGGCCACCTGGGGAAGTGGTGGGATCACCATGTAGACATGGTGCTTAGGGACATGATGTAGTGGTGGACGTGGCAGTTCACGGCTGGACTTGATGATCTTACAGGTCTTTTCCAACCTTAGCGATTTTATGGTTCTATGATTCTGTGCCAGGAGAGGCTAAAGCTGCGAGCCGTGTCCTTTGCCTTGAGGAGAGCTCATCCGGGGCCGGGAAGCGGGAAGCCAGGCAGGGGGCAGCATCTGATCATCCAGGGGCCGTCTCCGGCCGCCTCCGGCCCCGCTCCGCTCTCGCTGCGGTCGCCGTGGGTGCAGCCGCTCGGAAAGTTTGGCCAGTGCAGCGACAGATTCTGAATCTCTTTGATGTGTTGCTGCAGATTCTGTGATAGCGGTGGATCAAAGTAGAGGCAGCCTCGCTGGTGAAGTTATTTATTCAGATATCAAAGTGTTCTGCAGCAGGAAACCTACTGCCACATCATTGATGTAGCATTCATGGCTAGAGAACCGGGTGCTAAGAAAAGTGGTGGGGACACTAAATGGGACATCTGATTGTGGACTTCTGTAGTACCTTGTTTTATCTAGAGCGCTGATTTCAGCTGAAATAGATCAAAAAGTGACAACTAGTCCAGTTTATTGCTAATCCAAGGGTTACTTCTTCTCATACATGTGTATATATAGGCCCTTTTTTTGTCGGTGATAGGTTTATTTATGTAGGGACACAAAAAGCTGCAGGTTGCGATGACAGCTTGAATTGCAGAACACCTATGCAGTTATTTTCTTCCACAACTGACACTGGAAGCCACAGATTAGGGTATGAATTGCAAAATTAATAGAGTCAGTTCCTGAGCCTCCTGTAAAGGATACAATACAAGAGGGAACAGTGACAGCTCCTTTTTTTACCTTGAGTATGTAAAAATGAGCAGTGAGTATCACCAGCCTTAGGAACCCTTGTGGAGTTAAGCCTGTGCAAACCAATTAATGCCTGTCATTATATAGTTTGTTCTTTCTTTCATCTTATTCCTATGAAAACTGTGTGAGCAGTGCAATATTTGTGAGAAGTTTGGTCCTTGAGAATGTCAGGCTTCGACGGCCTCCATTCACCAGGCATGGCACTCTCTATCACTGGGCAGGTTCAGCTCTAAGGGCCTAGCTGTCTTTACTGGAGAGTTACAGGTGTTGGATATGTGTGCTGCAGCCTTTTTACCAGGGTGAAGTTAAATGCTACCTCTGCAAAAATGCAGACACATGCATCTTCCTGGCAGAGGGACCATGGCACATCCAAGCACTGGCTGGAGACCCAATCTTGAACCCAGGTGAGTTCTCCACCAGCCCCTGGAGCTTTGGATGCACCTTTATCATCTGACTGCCAAGCGTCGAGAAAGTTGGCATTAAAGCAAGTGCTTCCTGCAGACTGGTCTGCACTGTGCCAAAACAAATAGAGGTCAGCTGCAGTCTCCTTCTTTGTGTGGTGTTGTTCTGGTTTGCACCATAGTGACTTTCAGAAGGAATACGGGGGATTCCCAGGAAGCCAGGATAGGCTGCTAGGCTGGTGTTGATGAGCTTGCAGCAAGGCAGTGCCAGTGCTCTCCAGCAGTTTTTTAAGATGATGGCCTTGTGCCCACTAGTCTTCCTCCCTGTGTTAGCACACTGAGATTCATAATGTAGTATACAATTACTGCCCAGCTGATTCCTCAGCCAGGGTTGAACAACAGATACCATCCCTTCCACAGCCCACTGGAGTGCAGGGGAGGTTTGTCATTCCTTAGAATTGGAGCAAGATTTGTCCTTGAGGGCTATATTCAGAAATGAATTCAGACAGACTGGATGTTTCTGGTCCAGAAGTAATTTTACTTTTCCTAGATATTTCCCTTGAGCTCTTATGCTGCCTGCTGAGATATTCTCAGTCCAGATCAGCAGGTACAGGGCTTCCCTCACAGTCAGGTCAGATTAGGGGAATTAGCCAGAGTGGTGCAGAGTTCCCTGAGAAGACACAGAGGTTACATCTTTTTGGCAAAGTAGATAACAGCAAAAAGTGCTGTCAGGGCTACCACCTTCTTCTCACTGCTGCAGAGCTGTTTCTGCCTCATATCTGTGACTGCTTAATATAAACTACAGTCATAATCTCACAAGAGGGAGCCACAGTGTTCCCCCATCTTTGTCAAATGTCCTTACCCAAAACCAGTGCACTTTCTCTAAGTCTTCTCAGTCCCTTTCTCTCTGCAGTCCCGCATCTCTCCCATAAGACCCTGAAATGGCATGTGGTTTTTACAGAAGGGCTTGTGTTCCTGTCTCTTCTTCCCTCCCCTGCTTTAGCAGTTATTGCAGATATTTTGAGGTCTGGTCTCTTGCTTTCCTAAGGAGTACTCATCACTAGTCAAAGAGGCAAAAGTGGTGCCACTTCAAAAGAAAACAGTGAATCTTGTTCCATTGTTTGAAAGAAGTGAGGTAGGTACCTTTTGTCTGAAGGATTCCTGGCTTTGGGTCCTGCAGGAGTGCAAGCACCCACCTGCAGACCTGAATTAAACACCCCCATATCCTCAGAATTCCAGCTGCCTTCCTCCACCTTGTTTTTTATTTAAAAAAAAGTTAGATGTCTATACATTTCGTGAGATGGGGTCATATATCTTCAACAAAATAGTCAGAAACCCCCACTCATAGATGCCTGGCCCCATCCCATGGGGTGTCCATTTTGTAACAGGGAATTCTGTGCTCTACTCAACAAGTTCAGTGTCGCCTTAATGCTTTACTGGTTTCCCAAGGATTTAGGTGTTTGTGTTTCATTTTTTTCCACAGGTTGTCTATTTTAAACTGTTTGTTGGTTTTAGATCCAGTCTACAGCTGTTCTAAACATCTTACAGTGTTAAGCCAAGTGAAGCCAAAGGGCTTGGACCAGGAAGGCAGTGACTCACTTTCTCTAGCCAACCTGACAGCCCATCACCTATGTCCAGCTTTTTACTGCCCTCCAGTTAGTCCATCCTTGTGTTCAAATAGACAGAAAAATGCATTGCATTGAAAAGAAATATCTCTTTCCAGGTGGAGTGGGGCCCTAAGTATTGTTATGACTTACTCAGGGCTGAAGGTTTTGTACCTTAGATGCTTTCCTATTCCAGTAATGGGGGCATGGTGAAACTCTCAAATTGAATTATTTTCCAATGAGTTAACAAGCTACAGTACTTACAAGTGCTGTAAGGATTTGTAAGATCAAATACTTGTATCATTCTCTACAAAGTTAATTCGGTTCAAGCAGCTTACTCTGCATGATTAGGATCTTAAACTTCAACTCTGTGTGCTTCATTTTTTCACATATGGGCCAGCCTGACAAAACTCATAAATACACCGAATCATCCTAGCAAACTGCAAGCATGTTTGTTTTCACATTCAAGTTTAATTAGGACAAGATCACTGTGAATTATTTGAAAGGTTCTAGGGACCCATTTTAATGACATCCTTTTCTCTGTTTTTTATTCATGCAAACTTTAACTGGCATGCTCACGGAAAAGATAACTGGTGATATACAAATATACTCCTCAGAAATAAAACTTGGTTTTGCTACTTATTGAAACAAACAAACAAACAAACAAACAAACACATGACTGTTATTCAGGCACGACAATTTTCCGGCTAATAGGTAAGTAAGTGAACAACTGAAGTGGAAATGTTTGATATCTCTCTCTTTATGAGTTCTTACTCAGATGCGACACAGGGATTTAGACAAAAAAAGACATGGAGGACTCTACCCCTGCTGTGAAAGTGCCTTCTAGAAGACTAGCACTTCCCACCTGCAGCTGCTAAAATGGAAGTAATGACCCCAAGTTAGCCCTGGGGGTATCTCCATTGCTGCCCCATGCCTGTCTGCCCAGAGAAGTGTCATCAATCATTGCCCAACATGGGTCTATCCACATTCCTGAAGTGGTCACACACATACATAATACACCATGATGCTGTGCATTAAAACAGACAAAACAAAGCATCTCTGTCAGTGTGAGTGGAAACTGTTTAGAAGGGACAGACTGCCTTCACCATGTTTTCTGGTACGCTTGTTGACCTGTGCAGTGGAGTGAGCTGCCAGGTTGTCTTTTGCTTTAGTCCTTATGTGAGTGTTTTATTGCCAGCCTAAGACATTAATGTATGGCTTTTCTTGATCTTCTTTAAGGGAATTTACACTTTTTTCTAAGTATGTACCATAAGATGTTCCAGAGAAAGCACAGTCCTGTGTCCCTCTACTTTGAGCTCTTGATCTTTATTGATCAGTGCAAGAGTCTCCAGAATAATTCCTTGCTACCATGATTGTTGTATCTTTTCCCAGTTCATTTACAAATTGGTTTATTACCATGGTAAAAGTTGAACTCCTCATTGTTAATTGCTTCACCAGCACATCAATTTTATTTTTCTCAATTAATCTTGTGTGCAGGACTGTCTGGGTGGCTCTCCTTCCTTGGTTGCTGCTGACACACTGTACTGTTTTGCAAACTAACTCCTGTCATTAATTCTGCCTGGGTTTTGTTTGGGGGTTTTTTTGCCAGCGTGACTTGCTAGAGTGCAGACAGTGCCAAAGTCTGCAAAAATTTCCATGTGGCTAAGGGATATCTGCAGGGAGCAGGAGGAAACGTGAGAGAAGTCACCTTTCATTAGTGTGAATGTCTTGAGCGCAACACACAGGAAACAGTGCAGTAAGTGGCAGCTTCTATAATTTCTGATTTTTCTGTGAGGATGAGCCCTGAGCCCTTTGTCAAGGAGTCAAAGTGAGTTTCATGCAAATATGTAGAAATGCTTAACTCTTGGAGTGCTAGAAATATTCTGTTAGATGCACTAAAACTTTCTCTTCTGAAGCTTTATATTTCAGTAGATGACCTCCTGTGTTTACATACACATATGCCACACATCCAATACATCAGCCCTTATCTCTAGGCCTTTGAAGGGGGCTTGTGATGAGTGCACCTACTCCATGGTGCAAGCTGATAATCTGTGCAGGGTGGATCCTTTAAACTTGTCAGTTGTATCAGAGCCTTAGTGGGATGGGTGGGAGTTCTCTTAATCCCACTGAAGTCAGAGGAAGGGCTCCTGTAAAATCTAACAGGCCTTGGATCAGTGCCTGTGGGAAGCTATTTTATAAATCCCAGCTTGCCTTGAGCAGTGTTCAGTTCTTATAATTTACTAAGATGTGTTTTGATACAAAGCCATTCTTTACTTCATTTCTTCTAGGATTGCTTGGAGTAATTAAGTCACCCTGTTGAGCTAAAATCTGGGGTCTTGGAGGTGAGGAGAAAAAAGTGGTGGTAGGGCCGGTATTTTCTTTGATGCAGTCCTGTTTATTTGTGAAGAATGTAAATAGCTCTATTTTTCCCCAGAGCACAGCTGAGGTCAAGAAGGTTACAACTCTCTTGCTTCTAGCACTGAAACCGTCTTGCAAAATTGTCTCTCCATCTTTCAACAAATGCACTCTCATGCCTGTCCACAATGTAGTTACTGTATGACCATGCAGCACTCTCTTGTGCAGTCTGCTTGCTTTGTTTTCCATTATAAATTAGATCCTCACTCACTGTTCCTCCTATGAGACACTATTTCTCTGTTCAGACCCCATTTATACTGGATATTTATATTTATATTTATATTTATATTTATATTTATATTTATATTTACATTTATAGTTATTTTATATTTTATACATTTATATTTACACTGCAGGCTTCTGGGGGAAGTGACCATTTTTTGTTCCATTGTTATACATCACTGGTCTCTTGGGCCTGAGGATAACAACAATAATAACAAAAAATTAAAATATGGTGTTCTCAGTTTCTTGAAACTCTGCCCAGCACTCCCTCCACCCAGTACTGCTCTGGAAACCCTGTCTAAGGTAGGTTTCCAGCTGCAAAAGAGCTTATAGGATGGCTGTTTCCAGCCCCATATATCCCAAAGGAGTAGTTAAGAGGAAGGTGCTGAAGAGGTAAGGAAAGGGAATTACCTAAAATAGTGTATCTGGCCATTTCTTTCCCAGCTGAAGCTCACAAAAGGCTGAGTCACCTGATTTAGGTCTGGGGACAGGAATTCAGGATTCCCAACAGGACAGAGGAAAAGGCCGCAACCAGCATCTGCAGAGGGTTCCCTGTGCATGTGGGCAGCTTGTTTTCGACAGAAGAGTGGTATCCGAGAAGTACTGAGTTACTAATGTGAGTATATAAAAACAAATAACTTGTCAAGCCTCCTGCTGACAGGATTTCCTATCTTAAAGCTTTGTAAGTGAGGGGGTAAGATTTTCTGGAAACAAATTCTGTTCCTTGAAGAATCACTTGGTATAAAAGAAAGAATTCACTACATTTCCATCCAGTTTGGACTCATTGCTGTTGCTTATCCTGCTTTAGCATGGGATTGATTTGTGAATATGCAGTGTTTAAAGAAGGGAACATGAGCCGGGCACATCCAGAGAGTTACAGTTTGTCAGCGTAGTTTCTCTAAAAGGAAGATTATATGCAAGCATTTGTAATGTAGCTTGGGTGCCAACCCAATTGTGGGGGCCTGCTGTGTTCATTATAATGGCACATTGCATTCCTTACTGCTGGGAGATCATTTTATCACAGCATTTGAAGTATAAACTGAGGTCAAAGTAAAAAACAGCTTTTTTATTGCTGCTGGGAAGGTCATAATGTACCCTGCTGAAAGAGTGATGGGGCACAGCAGAGGGCATCCGTCAGCAGAGGTACCGGTCCAACCCTCTGGCACGGCTGTGCAGGCAGCAGCATTTAACTTCGGCTGGGCAATGCCACTGATGCTTTCCATGCAATCACTGTGCTCCCAGGGCTCTCGCTGCCCTTGTCTCTTCTCACAGTGGGATTATGTTGCACGGGGCAGTGCCATGCTGAGACACCAGTCCTGAATGAGCTGCCTTGTCTACCAGGAGCATTTATAATCGTGCTGATGCAACACTTGACCTTTCTGAGAAACCACATGCAGTTGTTCAAGATGCTCTGTGTTGACATCCCTGTTTTGTTTGTACCCTTGCACTACGTTGAATATCTTCTGCTGAGCCATAGAAACAAATTCATGTACTAGCTGTATCCAAGCCATCCTCTATGGCCCCGGATATTGTGAAAGATGGTCAATGTAAAGTCCTACAGATATAAATGAAAAATCATTCATCTTCTCTACTTCAGACACTTTTGGTCTCCTGATATTTTGCCCCATATTCTAACTAACGTATTTGAAACTCTGAATGGTGTAGGAAAGAATAAGGTTATGCTGAAAATACAGGCCACTGGAGAACAGCTGTGTTGTGCCTATCTATTATTAAATAAAGAATAGAGCTCTAAAAGTGTTTACAGATTGTAAAACAAAAGCAGATTGAATATGTTTTAAGTTCTAGGAACTAACCTAAAATTTGCTATAAAACAAATATATGGCTTACAGCTGGAAACCTGTCAAAACACCCAAATGATTGTTCTTCATTGTCTGGAAAGAGTTTCTGTGCCCAAAGAGTTTAGAACAGCAACAGATGTACTATTGCATAAGAGAGACGTCCCTGTTTTGCATTTCAGTTTATAGGACAGAGAGGCATACGAGAGAAGTAAAGTTCTTTTCATCTTACCCAGGTGCCTCTGCTCCCTCCTTAACATCTTGCTCCATGTAGTTCTCCTATGTTAAAGCGATTAGCAGAGATATAGAATGATGGGAACATACATCATGTTAAGAAGAAAAAAAGCCATCTGGCTCAGTGTTTGTGGCTGGCTCTTAATTCAGCCATGTTGGGTTTTTTTCCATGCCCCTCAAGCCCCTCCCTTTCCAGAAACAATCTATGTGATCCCACATCTCTTCTCCAGTAACGCGTTCCAGATGGTCAGCTTTGTGCAGAACGGATTTGCCTCAGCTTCTTGGGTTTTTCCTAGGTTTTTTCTTTTTTTCAGATTGCTTCCCCTTTATTTGAAACCTCTTTACTCAATTGTCTAGCTCTCCCTGGATCTTTTTTCCTAATTTTCATAGTGCAATCAAAAGATATTTTTCTCACACAGGTATTTTTATCACATCCATTCCCTGCCACACAATAATATTGAAGCTTCTCTTGTCTTTAAATGAAGGTGTGGAAGAGAGGTTGTGGGAGGCTGTGTAAGTAGGCAGTTTTATAGAGGCCATTCAATTAATCAGTATGAATTCAGCATTTTTATTGAGTATTTTATTCAGTGGATTAAGTAACATTCCTAATATCAGTCAGCAGTATGGTCTCTTGCACTTTAGGATGGCATCTACACTTCAAAGATCTTAGCTCTGCTGTTCTTATCTATCTCCCTGCTTCCTGGCTGCCCACATGGCACCCGTTTGCCCCTAGCCCCTCTTTTGGATGAACTGGTTCCCGCCCCAACACCTGTGATACACAGTGTGCATGTGATTCTGGAGGTCTTTCCTCCCTCCTGAGACCCTTCCAGAGGATAAATTTGACTGCCTCCCCTTTCATAGCCTGCTGGTAGTGTCCTGGCAGTGTCCTGGCAGCCTCTGCACCCTCAACCAGCCTCACTTGCTCTCCCGTGCAGCCTAGGACATGCAGCATCTACCCTTCCTTAGAAGCCCTAAAACCGCTCCACTTAGTGCTGGGCTGAACCACCGGCAGCAGAGGGGGTTTGGACATTCTAAACTGAAAAGAAAAAGTCCATAAAAGCTAATTTAGTATTTGGGAACCACATGGGCTCGATGATAAGTGAGAGCCGCAGGAACTGCCCTTCCAGCCCCTGGGCAGGCTGCACAGCAGGGCAGGCACAGCCAGGGTGTCCCCCTGAGCGAAGCGGTGTTATCCGTGCGTGTTATCCTGGGAATCATCCCACAGAAGTGCCTGGGCACCATCCGTGAGGGGATCTGATGGCTGGGGCTGAAATGGCCGGGCAGCCAAGCTGGGGAAGGGGAACAGAGGTGTGTCAGTGTGCTAGCCCTGTTTAGTCAGTTCACATCGGTGGGAGGCTGTATTTACAAGAAATTTTAGAAACTGGAAATCATTATGAAAACATCCTGAGGCCTCATGGGAGTTCAATAATTCTGAAGATGGAAAAAGATGGTCTTTTATAACTGGAGTGTTGTACTCTCAGTCCTCCCTGCAAGGAAATAGCCAGTTTTCCTGGACAAGAAGTAAGACAAGTCTCATTAGGTTAGGAAGATTTCCCACATTTTCCATCTGTTGGTGCAAATTTTTGAGGCAATGAATGTGTGACATTTCACAAAGTCAAGAGACTCTCTCAGTCTATGGCTGGGGGCTATTCCTGCTCATGGACAGCTCAGCCTTCAATGTACAGATTTCTGGGAGAAGAGTGGTCTGTGGTGACAGAACAGCTGGAGAAACCCAGGCACAGTCTGTCTCCAGCCCTGCCATGGCTTGGAGGTCTGTGTGGGAAGTCGGCTGGTCACCTACCAAAAGCCCTTCAGCCCTAATTTCTCTCTGAACTGCCACTTCTCCCTGCCTGCAGCCACAGGAGTGCACTTATTAAATTTAGAGGCATAGTAAAATGTAAAATAGGAGAATTCCTTCTATAAATATACCTTAAAACAAAGAGGCGCTTTTTTTTTTTTTTAACATGGAAAAAATATTAACCAAAACAGTGGATATCTCACAGCCCTTATTGTTTAGAAACAGGGATTTTATTTTTCCAGTCTGCTCTTAATTTTTCCATTCTCTCTCAATTTGGAGTGCAATGCAAATACAGCACAGCTACATTTCTGCTTTCTATCCTACACCTTGCCCATCACATTGACAACAGTTTAAGGAAAAGGATTGCTCAGAGTCACAAGGATCCTTTGATTTACAGAAACCCCTAGGCTGGAGACACACCATGCTCTCCTGCAGGAGCCCAAAAAAGAATGTTGTGTGGATTATGTTGCGTATTTTTATTAATATCTTTGTTGTCTCTCTGAGTTCGTACCAGTTATGAAGGAGAAAAACTTTCTGTGTTAAATCTTGCATATCAAATTTGATACATAAGCTCAGTCCCACATCTTTAAGAGCAATGACAAGAACAGTCAGTCAAATCAACCTACCTTTTTTCATAGTAATTGAGCAAGAAAACACTGCAAGCATGTCCATCTGATTTGAAACAGGATTGAACCACATTTGCAATAATTTCATTTTGTTTCATTTACCATAGCTTTTGAGCATCTGAGTTTACCTAAATAGCCAGAAAGTATTAATGTTGACCTCACTTGTTAAAAAAAAACCCCTGTTGTGATAATTAGCTTTTTCACCATAATGTTTCTGATGCAGAGGTCTCCAATCTCTGAGACCCTGTAATTGTGCCCTGTGCCTCTCCCTCTCTCTCTCCCTCTCTCCCTCTCTCCCTCTCTCTCTCTCTCCCTCCCTCCCTCCTTATCTCTGAGAGTGCAATTGAATTGTGGAAACACAAAACTTGGGAACACCTGGACTTGCACTTAATGCATTGTAGGATCAGGGCTGCAGTTTTGTATACTGTGTCTCTAAGCACCACTGAGGTGGAGTGGTTGCCTTGCACAACCTAAGCCATAGCTGTGTCCTTCTTGTGGTTAAATACCCTGATCCACAATAGGATCACCTCCACATTCAGACTGTCACAGATTATCCCTTTTGCAAAGTTCTGCTGCCTCCACAGTGAAGCACAGTGGAGTCTTCAGCCTGTAAGATGCCCAGAGCTGAGCTGTGGTCTGTTTCAGTTTTTACTCTACAATCAGGATCATGCCTTTGCTCTGAGATGTTTGTCTTGTGACATATACAAACGATTTTACAATGTAAATACTGTCATTTTAAAGGTTATTTTTATATTTGTTTTTTAATCTGGCAGTTCCACAAAAGTTTTGGGGATAACCTTATCAGCTGGGAGCATGCCCTTCTCTGTTCAGGAGGATGTGGAGATTGTGGCAGGTAGATAGGGCATGTGCTGTGCTCCAGGGGGTCTCTAGATCTGTGCTTGTCTTGTGCTAGCTCAAGGGTTCGTAAAGTTCCTTAATGAAGGTGTTAGGGAGTTGCTGTGGGTGGGCTGACTCTCAATGGGTTGGTACAGGAATGAACACAGCCTAGGTCCAAGGTCTGGGGACAATGGCAGCATTGGCAGGTGGTGACAGCGAGGTCTCACAATAGACAGGGAAAGTGGCTTTGCAGCAGATGTGGGGAGCGGCAGAAAGCCAAGGAGAGGACATCGTGCTGCAGCCCCTGTGTGCTCACAACACAGGTCTCTGGTAGGAGCTGTCACAGCAGCCTGGCAGAGGCTCCAGGCTGGCAGATTTACCAGATCCATGTGACATTACATCTTTTGGCAGGGAAAACTTCGTGGAAAAAGCAAAAGTTACGCTGGATCTTGTTTTGATTATTTGTTTCTAACCTCACTACAAATGGGAACCATTTCTCTGGTGAGTGTCTGCTTGTTATTTTCCTATTGTTTTATCATCCTCCCGACTCTCAGTAGGGACAAATAATCCTCAAATGCTGCTCCAAAGGCTGGCATTTAAGCCAGGTTATAGAGCTGCAGGGATGGATCTTTTCCTTCTCTTTTATTTATTTTCCTTCACTTTATTCTGCTTCTTCTCCACTCTCTCTTTCTCCTTTTATTTTTCTCTCTTTCCAAGGACTAAGTACAACCAGCAGTCCCTTGAGCTAACAACCCCTCTCTCTTCCTCCCAGTTCTGTTTGAAGGTGAGAGAGATGGTTTGGTTGTGATAAACATGAACATTTCCATAATCAGGACAAGTAAGGTATAAGCAGATTGTACATACACAGGCAACCGGTATAAAGTAGGACATTTGGTGAGTATTTTTCCAAACAAAGAAACCAAAAGCATAGTTTTAGGGTTAGCGATAATTTGTAGTAAATTTGCAGCTCCTGAATCAAACTGAACCAAAGATTATGTTTAAAATGGCCTTTCTCAAGCATATATGGTCTTTTGAACTTCAGAGACTGAGCAGACATCTCGGATAGCTATGGGCTCTGCACAAGAAGAAAATTTGCTCTCAAAGAACTGAAATAGAGATTCATAGAATAATAGAATGGTTTGGGTTGGAAAGGACCTTAACCATCATCTCATTCCAATCCCCCTGCTGTGAGTAGGGACACCTGTCACTAGAACAGGTTGCTCAGAGCTCCATCCAGCCTGGCCTTGAACACCTCCTTCACTGCTTGAAGATCAAAATCGGCATAGGAGAAGATCGGTAACGAGGAGATGGAGGGAAAGAGAACAGGAACAAGTAAGCTTTTCTGAAACATCAGTGACCTTTGTGCAGTTGGATATCTTGTGTCACTGGGCAGGTACATTGAGTTTTTTACTAGAGTGTGAGTGCACTTTTTTAAAAGGCAAAGATGTTATTTCACACTGAATCACAGAATTAACTAGATTGGAAAAGGTCTTTGAGATCATCAAGTACAGTCGATGACCTAACATGCCCTTGTCAGCTAGACCGTGGCACTAAGTGTCACATCCAGTCTTTTCTTAAACACCTCCAGGGATGGTGACTCCACCACCTCCCTGGGCAGCCCATTCCAATATCTAATCACTCTTTCTGTGAAGAAATTCTTCCTAATGTAGAATTTTCCACTGGGTAGTAATTAAAACCAGTCAAACATATATAAGATATATAACATATAAGAAATATACATGAAATTATCCTGAGAAGTAAGTTTATTTCAGGGTAGTTTTAAGTTCATAGGGCTTATGTTCCAGATAGGTAAGAGATGCATTACAGTGCCTAAGTGAAGTAGAGAAGGATTATGCAATAATTAGCTATATCTAGATCTAAACTTAGCTCTTTCCTCCCTCACAGTTTAATGTCTTAATTTCAAAAAAAAATGCTTGTAACTGTACGTGAAAATATAAAACTATTCAAAACAAACTTTTATTCTTTGCTTTTAGGATTAAAGCATGATTCCTCTTGTTAAATAGTTGAAAAATTGAATCATAACATAAACACGAAGAAGATTGTAATGCCACTCCTAATTCCAGCTGCCTCCATCTGTTCTTTGCCTGAAGTACAAAGTAAGAATCCAGCAATGTAAGGAAATAGCGCTTTTGCCTGATCCTTGCTAGCTTTCAAAGCATCTTGCAGCACATGTAACCTCTGTTGAGAAGAGCAGCACAAGACCCTGATACTGCAGGTGTCCCAGCTTTCCTGTCTTCTGGACCTCACTCTCGGCTCTGTTTCAAGACACAGACCACTAGAGAAGGTGAAGGTTATTCATGGTGCTTTTCCAGATGCACAGCCCTATCTTGCCCCAAACTCCCAAAGGATGTGCAGTCTCACCACATCTTTGCCTCTTAGTCCAGCAAAACTGATCTGTTTTGAGGCTGTATCCACCAACTCTGTTAAAGACAAGGAGATCTTGGGGATGTATCAAAAACTTAACTAGTCAATCATAATCTCTTCAGCCAGATCTTAAATTCTTGATTGCCTCTACTTAAAGCCCAGTAGCAGAGCAGGATCCTTGCATCCCCATCCCATTCCTTTGGGCAGTCTCTCACCACATCCTGTCTTGCATGATGTGGTACCTCTCCCTTTACTGAGCTCCACATGCATTTAGTGTGATGTTCTGTGATGAAGAAGTCCAGACCACAGAGGAGCTTGGATGGAAAACAGCTGAATTTCAGCTCCTGCAACTAATGGAATATTGTAATGATATTTCAAAATAGAAAATATTTATGGTCAAAATGTGTTTTTGTTGCTTGTCTAATGGCATGAACATTTTCCATGGTGGCCACCTATTTCTTTGTGATGAAATTTGTTTACTCAAAACCCTAATATTGTCAGTAATTTTTTGAAGATGAGAGACCAATTCCAAACCATGCTGTATTTGTTTATATGGACTGCATTAGTCCTCTTTGTTAAATTTAAGGATGAGATATTTGGCCTTCAAATTTTGAATTTAATTCGCTGTTTGAATGAAGGCTGCCATATTCCCACCAGGTTTTTCCAGCCATATTCACTCAGCACAAATACTGTGATGGAGTAGACCATGGGCATAAGACAGTGTACCTTTACTCTTCTGTGGGGATGTCAGCCAACCAGCCCCTGTGTGCGCTCGTGGGACAAATTCTTATTTCCTCACTATAAAAAAGAATTTTAGATTAAAAGTTTAAGTCTGGACCCTTCTGTATTTTCTAAGAATCACACAAAACTGAGACATGTTTTTGATAAGGGATCTTAACATCACGGAAGAATGTAAATGTCTGAATGATACTAAGAAACTTTTCTATTTTGGGAACCCCCTTTCCCATTATGCCTCTAGACCTTTTGTTTTGCTAGTCTGATTGCAGGGACTTTAATAGAATCACAATTTTATTAAGCAATTCCTTTCTTTAAAAAGAAAACCTCTCTTTTTTTAACGTTTGCTGAGCACTAATCTTGGTAAAATCTTGTGCTCATAAAACTAAGCACTGCAGTAGGAATTTTTTGCAAGACTGAGTTATTTCCTCCTGCTGAACTTTCAAATTACAAGAAAAATATATCTCCCTTTTCTAAAAATATGTTCTCCCATTAAACTCAAAAATAAATCTGTCAGCAGGTATCCTGATAGATGCAGACTTTACTGTTACTAGTTAATAAAAAATTAGTTTGTCTTTCTAAATCTTACAGTAACTTATAAATGGCCTGGTTTTTTCACCTCTATCTGAGGTCCATTGTTCTGTTGTTAGATAAGAAATTATAACATCTGTTTATTTTGCCTCGTAGCATATTGATTTTTATTACCTTACTGAGGGCACCCTAACATACCTCTTCAGAAAAAAAAATTGGTTAAAGCACTACACCTTCCCTTCCCTTCCCTTCAACACCACAGGACTGTCAACATTGCCTGGCTTTATTCCACTTGGGAATTACCAGCAGAGAAATCTGCTGTCCATTTAAAGTGATTTACCTTCTTTTTACAGTAACTACTTTGTGCTTTTTCGTGTGAAAACGGGTTAAAAGACACATCTTGTGTGAGGTGGATGCCTCACCTCTGAGAGAGTTGGAGTGGTTCAGTCTGGAGAAGAGAAGGAAGACCTTACAGCACCTTCCAGTACCTAAAGGGGGCTTATAAAAAGGAGGGAGATGGACTTTTTATATGGGCTGATAGTGACAGGACAAGGGGCGATGGCTTTAAACTGAATGAGTGCAGGTTCAGATTAGATGATAGGAAGGAATTCTTAACTCAGCAGGTGGTGACACACGGGAGCGGGTTGGCCAGAGAATTTGTGGATGCCCCATCCCTGGCAGTGTTCAAGGCCAGGCTGGATGGGATTCTGAGCAACCTGGTCTAGTGGAAGGTGTCCCTGTACATGGCAGAGGGTTTGGAATTGGGTGATCTTTAAGGTCACTTCCAACCCAAACCATTCTATGATTCTATGATAAAATGGCACTAAATCTCATTTTCATGTCCATATGGCTTTCATCTAGAAAGACATTTGCTTGTTTTTTCTTTATATTATGTTAATTAACCATAACAACTATGAATTTGCTTTACCTAATTTATTTTGTAAATATTTTTCCAGAATTCATAAACTGCAATATTTCAAAATGGCACAAGAGGTAGCTTGAAAAATTAGTGGGCAGTAAAACTGGGCAAGCATAAACACACCGGGAAAGCCCCTGCAACAGGGTCAAAACACTTTGGATCCACTGAAACTCCAAAAATGCAAAGAACCTCCTGAGGCAGCCTCCCGAGATCCAACCCATCCTTTTTCCAGCTTATTTAATTGTCTGCCCTTTGCCTTGATATAAAAAGTGATAAACACTCTCAGTTACATTTTAAGATCTCCCTTTCAATCCTTCATACCTTTGATTAAGTAAACTGAATATGCCTAATTGAGAAAGTACCTTTTTGTTTAAATAGCTAAGGTTTTGGGTTTGGGGTTTTTTGCTTGTTTTTACAATTGTTTTTCGGAGTTCTTTTTGGCCAGGATTTCATTAAAAGTGATTTTCTTCTGGAGCTTATGATAGCAAAAATAAATACCTTTGTTGTGATACAGTTGTTTCAATCGGTCAGTATGGCTCAAAACAATTTCTTATGGAATTAGATATTACGAAGAAGAGTATGAGAAGTATCTGTAGACACAAAGTTTTTGTACAGACCAAATGGGAGAGTAATTCTGGTCTTTGAAGGTTAAAACTGTCACTGGAGGCCCATATCCTTTCTCAGTTTTTGCTTCATTCTCTTGAAAAACCACTGTCAAGATCAAGATTTATGGTTTCCCCCATGGCTGCAGAGGAAAACATTATGTTTTTCATCATCTGATAAAGCTTATTTAAATGTTATCTACAGCACTTTTCTTAGGTTATTTGTTCTGAGCGGCATGTTACACCATTTAAAATTATTCCCAAGGGAAATAAGGGCCACATTATTCAGCTGTTGCAATGAGTTAAGAGACATTCCAAATGGAGATATATTAACAAGAAAACAATGGAAGAGTGCTCTGATTCTCACTAATATAAGGCTCCTTTACGCTGTTCTTCTTGGGAATAATATTTGATAAAGACTGAAAGACTTGATCCAGTGAACTTCTATTTAATGAATGTTCTCGCAGAAAGTGAAATCTACTTCAATCTGTTTCGGACTGTACCACATCATGGATGTAACCAGTTTGTGGGAGGAATAGCCCAGTACTATGTGGCTGCTCTGAGAGGAGTCTACAAAGCTCAGATGTGCTTGCCCCAGACGGTCACTAAGTCACCAGGTACAACAGGAAATGCTGCTGCAGCAAAGTCCTACACAACTATCAATGTATTAGTAATAAAGGAAAAATCACAGCATTTTTGAGATATCAGTCACAAAAGCACTTCGTAACAGTGCAGTAACCAAGTCCCATTAGTTCCTAAACAAGAATATGTGTTTCTGGATGCAAGAGAAGGAAGTATGGAAAATAAATGACCTTTTATCCAGGATAATTGGAGTCTGTGATTGTCTGTATTATTGTTGATAATTTGTCAGAAAAAAAACACAAACAAAAGCAAACAAAAACCCTAACAAACAAACAAACAAACAAACAAAACCCCCCAACCAAACAAACCCTAAAAGCTACCAAAAGAATAAGAAATATTTCATTCTTGGTCTTTCAACCATTTTTACTACTGGAGGCCAAGAGGGTGACTGCCTGCAGATTCAAGGGACCTTGACTACTTGGAGAGAAGCAGACTCCAAATGGGATGGAAGAGAGTGTGTTTCAGGGAGGGTTACTCTTGCAATCCATTTTTGTATGTTGAGGGTTTTTTTCCTTAGGTAATTAAGTCGTAACATCTTAAAGTGGTGTTTTGTCTAAAGTGGTGTCTTCATTGATGTAAGTCCTTGCAGAAATAAACAATGAGCCAGAAAGCTTTCACATCAGGTGGCTCCTGAAAGAATATGCAAGCTCTAGCGGTGGCTTTAGGTCTGCAGCCATGACCTTAAATTGTAGGGCCTTGTCACTACAAGGACTGGAAAATGTAAAGCTGGCCCTGGGGCACCTTCAAGGACTTGAGGCCTGGGATGGACTGAGCTGACACTCAGCTCCAGAAAGCCAAGGGCACATGAAATTTTAGATGTGGGTCTTATTGCTACGATCCTTGAGAGCCTGAGGAGAAGAAAGGGGGCAATTCAACCAGATCTCTGACAGGAGGTTTGTTCATTCCAGTTAGATTTAGTACTGATGTCTACCAATGTTGTGGTTTTCATCTGTAAGTGTGTCCCAACCCTGGACTACATTTGGTATTGTCAAGTTTTAATGTCAAATTAACTTGCCTGAAGTTGAAGCCAGGCTCTTGTGGTATCTAAGCAACTGTTCCAAAACAGTGGTTAACAGGAGGCTGGGATGTGCAGAGCTGGAGGCAGGGAACGCTGGCAGCTGCACATCCTCTGTCTCTCCCCGTTCAGAGCAAGGTCATTTGTACACATGCACCTGAGGGACTGTGTGACCATCTTTGGGCTGGAGTCAGCATCCCGCTCACTGCAGGGCTTTTTTCTCCCAGCTTCCTGTAACAGCCTTTTCATGACAAAGCACACTTGAAAAATGGTGCTTTCACATACAACAAACCACTGAATCCAGGATCAGAAGCTATAAACCAGAGGCAAGTTTTTCCACCCACACACAACTCCTTTGTCCTTTTGCCCAGAACCTTTCCTGATCCTGTTTTCCCTTCAGTTGAACCAGAAGAGCCAGAAAATACCTATGAACTGTCTCTGACCTTGAAAAGTCCCCTTTTACCCTGCTGACCTGGCAGCAGGCACAGCACGTCAATGTGTGTTTCTGCTGTTCCGTTGATCCTGCTGTTCTCTTCAGGGGCAATCAAACTGCCTGTGTTTCAATTTCCAGCTAAGCCTCTGAAGAGTAGAGCTGTTTTAAGGGGCAAGTAAACCCCATGGTGATCAGTCAGAAGAGAAAGATGAAATTTGCAGAGGGTTATGCAGGATGCCAAGGGTGAGTTCTGGTGCTCAGTTCCTCTCCAAAGGTGACCATCTCTGTACATATTACCTGTGTGGGAAACCCAGTGTGCAACATCCCTGTCAGTCACTTGGGTTTCCCCAAGTTGCAAGTCCTCCCTCTTTACCTGGCTGGTGCTTGTTCGCGGTCTTACCTTGCTGACTCATCTTGAAAACGTTCTTTCTCCCTAAAATGGATGCATGGATTTATTGATTAATTTAATCTACGTTAAATTAGAAATGGGGCTTTGAAGTGCGTGAAAGGACAGAGAAAGCATCAGCTAAACCTCAGCTTGCAGCTGCAAGGGTTTACATTGGTTGGTTCAAGTAGTTCATCTTCACAAATCATACAGAGTTGCAAAATATCATGATATTGTTGAAAGCATACCATGATGCCTCATCTGGGTTCGTAAGAAATTCAGACCTCAAACTAAATGGAGGGAGTGGCTTATGTCAATAAAATTGTTCAGGATTATTTAGGAAGAGAACAGTACTGAAAGCTGCAGGCTATTTTGCTCTCTGCTTAGCCCACAGTAACTCTCAAATAAGAATATTGAGCTGAACTAGATTGACTTGTGTCCCGTACTCTGCTCAGTACACTGCTTTCCTGACTGGCATTTAAATGGAAATATCACTATTCTGCAGCATGGCACGAAGGCTGAACATGACAATGAGCTTGCTGACTGCTTATGTTCAAGCCACTCACCTGGATGATGTGTCAGTGAGTATTAAAATGCAGACATCCCCAGCAGTAATTCCCAAAGATGTGGTTCACTGATGATTATCAAGGCCACAGGAAATGGTCCATGAACCATAAGGGATTCATAAGGGCCTCGTGCTCAGGGAGGACAGTGCCTGCAGAGCCACGTGTCTGCCTCTCCATTGCAGGAACCTGGATGGCCAGCCAGGATCAGCAGTCCTGCAGACCGGGCCCTGAAAAAAAAATAACTGGGGATAATGTGTTTCTCTAGTACACACAGACCCAGCATGGGGGTTGGTCACAAAAAGAGGAGGTAGCTGAGGCACACTATCACCCCAATCTGAAGCATTGCTGTGCCTAACTACGTGACTAAGTACCACTCTTTCTTCCAGACACGAGAGATCAGATTTGGGTTTGGATCTGATTCATCCAAAATAGTTGACAAGGGCAGTAAATCCTGGATTTGTTTCTTTCTGATTTATTTCCAATGCTGCTGAGTAATTCCCTTTTATAGAATTGTGTTGTTGAGATACATGTCTCACTCTTAATTTCCACTTCCTTTTACTTCTCTGTCTATTTTCTTGCAGAAAATATGAGTATAGGGGAAAAGTGAAGTCGATGGGGACATGGCACACAGGCAAAGGTTCACTACAAAACCCTCCCCTACTTGTTGTAGCTGAAGATACATGAAAAAAAAGACAGATACAAAGCTGGGTTTTACACAGTATTCTCAAATGTTGTTGACCTCCCACTTGTTACAGTTACGACTGCATTCTTTCTCTTGCTCTGAGTTTAAACAATTTTCAGTGGGAGTCCTTTACAGTGGATACTTCTGAGCAGTTGGCACTGCTCTTATATTCCAGTCTCTTATTTATGGGAAACAACATGTTCTCAAAAAATGCCTGGGCTGATCTAGAAATTGCTAATTTTAACATAAATTAGTATCATATTCATATCTCCTCTTCTGTGCTCTTTTCAGGATTTTGTGTCCGAGATGTGAGTCTTGTCAGCTCCTGATCTATGCAGGTCTGAAGTGAGACATATGGCTAGCTCCAGGGAAATGCTAACGCTTGCATCCCCCAGCCCTCACTTTTTAAATTGAAACTTGGAGCATCAGCTTTAAGTGATCTTTCTGTGCATGAGTCTTGTAAGACATTCTCTTTGGTGATCTTGGTCATTACTTTTGGGGCTGGAACATTATTGTAACTTGGTTTATCTGTAATTGGCATGACACAAGCCAGCCTGACAGCCTGACGTTGCCAGTGAGACAGGGATTGCAGCTCAGCCACCAGAAAGCAAAGTTCATCTGCCTCAGGCTGTCTGTAATATGATAATTGCATTACCACATGTTGGTGACTAAAAACCAATAAGAGAACAATGGGGCAATTCAAACCCCTGCATCTGGGAGGGTCTCTGTGTCCAGACTCTTCCCAAAACCCCAGTCCATTGGCAGTGATTTTTTTTCTCAGAGGAAATGCCCCAAGGCCATTTTACAAGTGGTTCTATAGTTCCAAACAGAATAGTAATATTTTGGGGGTTGAACCCCATGAAAACAGCTCAGGAAAGTAGCTTTAATCCACAAGCTACTACTTTTTTGTTAGTGCCAACATCATCCTTAATTATTCTGAATTTTTACATTTGGTGCCTCTTTAGTTTTGCCTGTGTTTTGAACACCAATAATCAGATATACATGGTCTATAGCTCTGAGCACTGAAGGCAGGCTTCTGATAATTTTCACCCTTTCCGTGGAGAACAAAGAGTTATGCTAAGCATAATAAATGATGTCAGTAACCAAAACTTCATAGAAAATGTGGGACATGAGAGAAAAAAGCAGAAAACCTACCAAGCACTGAGACTGAGCCCATGCTTGCTGAGGACGGGTGCCTCCCAGAAATATAAATCCCCATGCCTCCCCACCCAGTCTTTGCAGATGATGTTAGAAAAGATCTAATAAAACGTTCTTGTTTTAGTTAATCATTTCTTCAAGCTCTCCCAGCCAAGCTGAGTTGCACTTCATGAGGTCAGCACACTCCTTGTACTCACAGCCAATGTTCCTTTTTTTTATTAGTGTATCGACAGCGTGGTTTGCTCCAGTTACACAGCAGCGTCAGGGCCTCGTTTTCCATGGCATGAAACTGTTCCCACTTCACCTGCTAGCAAACACAGCCCTGCTTTTTTTCGAAGTAGACAGACTGTTCTTATCTTGTATGCCTTGACTTTGTCTTGAAAGTTTCTCCTGACAATGTACAGGCCAATTTGTGAGTTATTACCCAGTCCCCAAAAGTATCTTAATGTCTTTCCCACGGTGAAGAAGGTAATTTAGAAAAAATATTCTCAAAGCCATCTCGGTTGTAACTGAGTTATTATCTACAGCCCTTACTACTAGCTTGTCATATGTGGGCTCTGTAAAGCTAACAGCAAACTGGGAGGCATGAGTTTAAAATATGTCAGTATTGTCAGTGTCTAACGACTTCTAAAATATCAGGATGATTTTCAAGGTTTTGTGACTTTCTTGGGCTGTCAGAAACATGCTAATTAAAAAATCCAAAGGAATTGCAGAATCAGAGGAGCTCTCAAGGTGAGGGGGATAATCCTTCTCTTCCCAGCTGTCAGTGATGGGAAGAAACTAAAAGCAAGAAAGTATTTGAAGGCTGAAAAAAAGAAATGAGGCAGAACAGTTCCACCTTTAACAGAGGAAGACACGCACAAAAAAAACCTGGGGACTCTAAGTGGCTCTGGAAATCTTAGGAGAAAGGAGACATTTGATCCTGGTCTCTTCAAGGTAAATAAAGCCCCGGATCAGCTAAGAAGGAGCCCTGCTGATAAACAGGGTCTGTAAATGCATTTCCTTGCTTGATGTTTTTCTTCTGCAACAGTGCTTACAATTGCAATGACTAAAACGTCATTCTTAGCTTGTTGATTTACAATAAAAAGTGCTAAGTTCTTCTGATTTTCATCCAGCATTAAAAGCAGTTCCCGAGAAATCTGACACACAGTAACATTCCTGGAGATGGTGTACCCCAAATGCCAGTTTTAGTATCAGTCACAAAGACAGACACATTTGGGGCTCCTCGACCTGCAAGATGCTTTCCCCTAAAACTGTGTTTGTGAACTAAATAATCAGATGCTTAGTGAAGGAGGGAAGAGAAGCCTCCCCCACTGGTTGTCACCATTCCTTCTTCAGCTACTAGGGAAAAGCACAGCAACTGAAAACTTTGCAAAGATGATAAAAGCAATGGCCAACAAAGGTGACCAAATTATTGAAAATTAAAAAGTAGGATCTGTGGGGAAATCTGAAATCAAAGAGATTCCTAATCAGGCATAAAACTGCCTGAGAGAAACTCAGAGATCACTTATCTCCCCCGAAGGAGAAAGATTTTCTGTTTCTATGGGGCAAATCAGCATGGATTTAAGAGCATGGAAAATATGCAGGTCCTGCAAAAAGGCAAGGAGATGTTACCTTGGAGAAGCCTTGCTTTTATGTCTTCCTTCAAACTTAGTAATGGAATTCCAGGAGCCAATAAATATTTGAAGGACAAAGCAAGTACACTTAGATTTCCAGAAAACATAGAATTAACAAGAACTTCACAGCAACGTTTTTCCTAAACTAAGTAAGCAGTGTCGAGTGTTTTTCACATGTTAGATAATGAATCGTAAAATAAAGGATAATTCACAGACTAGTTTTCTGAGAAACCAGTGGGAGGATGGTTGGTTGTTTATGTTAAAATTCTTTATATGGGTTAAATACATCTCCCTCAGTCCAGTTTCTGCCTGAGAGCAGAATATTCTATTGCAAATTCTTCTGGAACTCTATTTTCAGCATTGCTGTTTAGGGAAAGAAATTGCAAAAGGGAGGCAAAATTTAGTAATATGTTAAACCTGTGGTTACATAATTTTTTAGCTGTCTTTTTATTCCAACATGCGAGACAACACATGTCAGGAATTCTTCTAGCTTGAAAGGGCTTAGGCTGAATCTCATCATTTTAGGCCGAGAGAGTCCTGCTGGTAACCGTGGAAGTCCCCTGGGTCTTCCCAAGGTGTGTGAAGTGCAGTTAAATTTACATTTCCCAGGGTGCTCAAAGTGGAGAAAAAAAAGAGGGGATCAGTTTTGAGGGGGGATAGCAGCCAGACACAGGGGTGGCTCTGGAAGGAGCTGATCCTGTTCTGGCATGGTTGATAAAGAGCTGGGGCTGAAGGGCACTGGGGAGCTGGGCCCTGCCTTGCTGAGTGGTTGCAGGTATCGAGTGCACCATCTCCAGGAATGTTACTGTGTGTCAGATTTCTCTGGCACTGCTTTTAGTGCTGGATGGAAATCAGAAGAAATTAGCACTTTTTACTGTACATCAACAAGCTGAGAATGATGTTTTAGTCATTGCAATTGCAAGCACTGTTGCAAAGGAAAAATATCAAGTAAGAAAATGCAAAGGCCACATTCCTCAGACTGCTTTCCCGTACTGGCGCCTGCTGGCCCAGAGTGTTTGGCATCTGTGATAGCAACTCCTTTTCTCCCCAGCATCCAGGTTTGCCTGACCCTGGGAGCAGACCCCAACCACACCATCTCCCAGTATGCCTGGTGTCCCCTGGTGGGGATTCCAGGGTGCAGGGCATCCACCCAGCTGTACAGCAGCTCGGCACAGCCCAATCCTGTCCGATCTACGTGCATAGCCTGAGCCAACATCTCAGCCAAAGATACAGGGAAAACAGCATGAGCTGGACAAAGCTGTGCTTTAAAGTGGTGTTAAATAAATATCCAAAGTGGTGCTTGCATGACTACCCCCTTCAAGCTCCGTTCAAATTGGTTGTGCGTTGACAGTGGCAGGTCACAAGTTTCCATTGAGATTTCATTCTGATCAGTGAATGTACAAATTAGCCACAGGGTAATTTCTTCTCCTTATTTAATCAAATGGAAACATTCAATCCATTTTTGTGTTCACAGAACAGCCCTTGCAGTTTATTTAAGTAGGTTAAATATAAACCAACACCAAAAAAACAGCCCAGCAGCATAACAATGCACTCCCTTTTATTTCTTGATAATAATTTGATATAACTGGCAATAATTTATATTATCTTTATTATCCTTGGTCTTGTGACTTCTCAGAAGTGTTTTCTATAGTGCCCATTGGCATGTGTTTGCTAGTCCACAGAGCCCCTCTGATTTATAGGCTTTGACTTAGTGCTGGGGCTTCAAGGGCAGCAGCTCAGCAATTGCAGCTCCAGCCCAGGGAGGCAAAAGTGCCACTGTCCGCTCCATGTTAAAATCAGGAACAAAGCTCTCCATGGATTTAAATGGAGCACAATGTGGACAGTTTTATTTTTTCGCTAAATATAGACAGCACATTCTGTCCTCCAGATGTACAGAAATAGGAAAGAAGAAGATATAGGTTTTATACACCTGAGCATAGTGTGGTGGAAGGAGGATGGGGAGGCTTTTCCGAAGGCACTGGGGAGCTCCATGTGGGTCACAGGCACAGTGTGTGTCTCATAGGAGCACAGGCCAGGGACACTGTCATGGCATAAGGCATTTAAAAGAATTGACTGAATGGTGCTGTGGATGACACTGGGATGCAGGTCCAGCAGGGCCAGGCAGATCTGCACTAGATGTGGCTGGAAGGTTGGAAAAATTTCTCTTCACGGGAGAGGTTTGGGTTGGGGATTTTGCGTTGTTTTCTCATTTTCACATTCCCTGTAACAGCCATGCACATGGGAAATCAAAAGGGGGAAGTGAAGGAGTGGGAGGGATGTCATTTACTTGAGGAGGCCTGGAGAAGATTTCTGCCACCACCTGACATGGCTTGGCTCCTTGGGTTCTGTAAAACAGAAGAGATGGGAGTAAACTCTTCCCAGCTAGTGAACACTGAGCTGTTGCAGAATTAAAAGAAAGTCAAACAGCTCTCAAGAAGATGTGACTGTTTGATAAACAAGAACATTTTATGGTAATCTCTGTATTTACAAACACAAGGATGGGTCAAATGTCTGCTCTTGGAAATTTTTTTTTCTAGCAGAAATTTCCTTTAAAGCCTAGCAGTTAAAAAATGCTTGTGCCAAAAATAACTTACAAAAAGGGCTGTATCCATCCATGCTCTTTCTCTCACAAAATTTAGTATTTTGCAAATATTGCTGGTTTTTAGATCACTCTATTTTTGCAAGGTAATGTAAATTCATTGATATCAAATTGTAGAACCTGTAAATCTCAAAAACCACTTAACTTTAGGCACATCTGGGAAAGATTGCAAATGTAATGTCTGATGCTGAAAACTGAAAGTCACCAAAACTGAAGAGGATGTCAAAGACATCTATTTGAGTAACTTTGGTGGCAATATGTCCAAGTACACATATACAGATGGATATATGTTAACCACTCATGACTTTTTCCTTGTATACACCATTTTAGGTAACAAAATGTCATTGATGAATGTAAGAAAAATTTACAAAGCCATCATTGAAATATATTGACGGAATTCGATGTTACATCTGCAATCTGTGATTATTTTGATACACTTTACAGATCAAGTTATAAGTAAGGATATAGAATTAAAAAATCTATCCTGATTGCTTGGAAAAGGTATTTACATTTCAGACATCCTGCCTGTGAGAGGTTGCATGCTGTGTAGGTTTTTTCATTATTTTAGAAAAATACAGATAGGTGAAAGACAGGATCAAAAGGCCAAGAAATATTCATCTAACTACCACGGTCCACATCCCATAGTTTCATTTCACTCAAAATTATCATTTTTCTTCAGTTCTGCAGTAGAAATTTCATGGAATTAGAGGGAATTCTGCCTACTAGAACTATGTAAAAGCCAAGCCACCTCTGTAGTGCTTGCCTGTTTTGTTTGCATTTTGTGTTTTGGAAAGTTAACGTTATTGATCTAAAAGACCTTCATAAAAGTTACCACTGTAACCAGAGGTTGAGTCCAACCCTGAATCTGTAGTGCAAAATAGCCCATAACAATTAGAATTGAATATCCTGAAAGACTTAACAGTTTTGTGTAATGCATTAGAAAAGTCCATTTATACAGGAAAACACTGAACAAGACTAGACATAATGATCTTCTCAAATTTGACATGACATTTTTTTGTTTAGAAAAAATCTATTTTGGATTTCTCTGCCCTTTCACAATGTTTTCTGCATCCAAATGCTATGGTACTTGTTGTTAACTCTGATGTTTTGCAGTGAGGATTCTGTGTATACTTTTAACAGTTTTGCTGTTAATTTGCTATTGAAACAACAGATTATGTCATTAAACGACTATATCACAGCTTAAAATATGTTAATTTTAATATCTAATGTATGAACAAGTTTAGGAGTTAAGTCTAAGTCTTGCTAGAGAGCTCCAAAATAAGACTAATGGGATGAGTAAGATAAATGCTAATTCCAAAATTGCAAATTGCAAGCTTTGATGCAGCTGATGACTAGGGAACATTACCATTCATTTTAATGTTGCGTATAGGCAAAAATAATTACTGTTCCAAATATAGAGGCCTCAGGAAAATATCACCCATTTGAAAAGGGACCTACTATATCAGAAGATTGATATCTATGTTTCCTACCTATGTTTCCATGGTAACATTGCCATTGTCTAGAGACATGAGTATTCCCTGTTTGAGTAAGGTTGCCTGGTGTTAACAGTGAGCAGGTAACATGCCATCACATGCTGTGTTCTTCTCCATACCAGATATTCAATCACCATTATTAAAATAATATTTTAATGATAAAAATAATAAAAATTATGAACAATAAGTTACTAACAAGCTATTTCTTATAGCTGGTGTGATGCTGGTGAGATGCTGATTTTAGGAAGATTGCAAAGACAAGGATGAGGCTGATGGCAACAAGATCCAGTCATCATTCTTTTTAGGCCCATCTGGGTGCTGTGGTACTTCCAACTTTGCCTGTGCTGTAAATTATTTGAAGCAAGATTAGTTTCTAAGGGTTAGAGAATAACTGATTTCCCATCCTCATTTATTCTTTGGTGTCTCTTCCTACAGGTATGCTGGTTTTGATGGGGGCAGTGATTTTCAGCTGTAGACACCTGTATTGTAAAAATGTAGAATCAGGATGCCACAGCTGAGTTCACTAATTCTTCTGCACAGTGATCAGAGGTCAACACCTTCTGTCCAACATCAGTCTCAGCTGTAAGAGAAGCAATGATATGGTAGATGTGTTATTATTGTCACCAACATTTAGCTAACCATCACTTTCCAAAAAGAATTTAAAACTTAGCCATAAATTGCTTGGATATGTACAACAGAGAAATATAGTGAAGAGGGTGAGAGAGAAACACACCATTCTTCATCCTACTCGTAATCCTGCACAGCTTTCTCCACTTCCTTGTTACCTAATATAGTAGGGAGAGCTCAGCATCTCATGGCTGCACCTACCTCCTTCCCACAGCCCTCCAGACTCCTCAGCTCTTACAGCCTGAAAGCATGATATTTAAGGAGATATATCTGCTGCTGCCTTTCATTTCTCTCTATTGTGGCCAAACATTTTAAATGGGATTGGCTGATTGATAAAGTGAAGCACTATGGATTTATTCTAGACACTCCAAAGTGTTGAATGTTGATAACATTCAACCAGTATTCCATTATATATTGTCAAATGTTTCCTTTATGTGACCAGGGAGATCTGAATGACAGAAAACTTCTTTGAAGAAGGCATTGTTTCCTTGTTGTCCTTTGTTAAAAGATGAGAAGAATGCCCTAGTTTGATTGGCAAAAGCACAAAATCAGACAGAATGTACTTACCTGGGCCTGCTTTTTCAATAAACTTCTGGCTGTTGTTGTTTCCACACACTAGGTAGTATGGAGATGACTTCTCTTCCTGTGAAGTTCTTTTCTTCATGAGAGGTACTGATCTCTTTTGCTGCTGTTCACAGAAGTCACAGGCACAGGTTTTGTGGGTTTTTTTCAATGCCACAGCTCAACAAGTGTTTGATATTATTTAGTGACTTAAGAGAAAGGGTCTCTTCCCTACACACATGGCCAAATCTGTATGGTTGAGCAACGTCAAAATCCAGAGCTTTGGATTCTGACCTGGCTCGGCTGTGCAGTATCATTTACAGCAGTGTCCCTCAGCTGTAGGCGAGGAAACACAGAACTGGAGTCTGTAGCTTTGTTTACCTCTTCACAAGGAAAAATAAAGCAACATTAGAAACAGATCCAGAATAAGTACATGGAATAAGTACATGTAGCAAAAAAACCAACCAAACAAATCACAAGAAGGCTCAGCAGCAAATAGCGATCTTATCTGTGAAATGAAGCAATAGTCCCACAAGTGGTTGTATTCATCATGGCACAGAGTTAACTTGGTGAAGCTCCAGGAGTTTATGTACAAACACATACAGTAATGTATTCCCAAAATGTTAACAAGGACCTCACTGGCACTTTTCACCTCGGCCACTTTTCACCTGGCCACAGCACATTCCCAGGAGGAAGGGAGCATGGCCGTGTGCCAGAGGCACTGGGGAGGCACTGAGAGCAGGCACGTGGGAGGGCAGCTGCCCAAAGAGGGGTGCTGGCCTGGGATCCCCTACCAGACCCTGAGAAAGGAGTTGGAAAATGAAAAGATGCTACGATGGGGAGAAGCAAGCAAAGAGTCAATTGCAAGAGTGTTTTTGCCACAGGCAACAGCTTAATTATCATGTCCTTTCCACTGGCTCCTCTGTGGGGTGAGAGCTCAGCATTACCTGCGCTGGGCAGAGTAAAGGGGAGTGATGGGACAAGTCCCAGACACAAGGCACAGGGAGTTGTGTATGATTTGCTGTGGAATGAGGCATGACTTGTGCCAAGAGGGCCCAGTGACACATGGAAATGGAGCAACCCCAGGAAAGAATCCTACACAGCAGCAAACTGGCCACAGGGCTCAATGCATTTAGAGATTTCTTTCCTGTAGTTTTGGACTTTACAAGACTCCCTAAACTAGTTCATATTTCAGAGCTATGGCATTTGATTCTGAGATGGAAGATAAAGTCCTTCACTTGCCTGACTGCCCTACTGGTCTTTCACTGGAGTCACACAGTGGTACCAAGTCCTAAAGACTGAAAAAGATGGTTGTACTCTCTGACTTTTCTAGCTTGCCCTGGGATTGCTCAAGACTTCAACTCAAATGGAATGAAAGGTCTGGTGTCTGGTTATAAGATTGAGAAGGATACACTACTTCCCAAAATCAGTATCTTCTGCTGTCTGACACACAGGAAAGGAGGAGCTCGCTGCTTTCTACAGCCCTATCATGGTCCCAGAGAGCCAGGGGAGAAAACTCCCTTGTTCCTGTTCTGCCACAGTCTGGTGCAGGGGTAGGTGTGACTTTCACCAATAATGATAAAGCAGTGGCTGAATCATAAAATTTATCTCAACAGCCTTGATTGCTACTTCTGAAATATATAGAATTCTCAATTATGTTATGATAAAACACTTAGGTACAGTAGCATCCCCAGGCACATCTCAGGCAGCATTGCAACAGGCTCTGTACAAACATGAACTTAGGCATTGCCTGACCCACAAGCTCCCATTTTAAGTAGACCTGAAGTGGTAGAAAGAAAAGCAGAGGGTCACAGGTGAAGGAATTTATTTTCCCTGGCCTGTAGTGATCTAAGGTTCCATGCCCTACTAATAGAGTCCCCCCTTTTAAACAATGACTAACATGCAGGAAGATGCTTCTCACATGTTTTTTCAAGCAACAAATCACAATAAAGTAAGCTTGACGCTAATATGTGCATGAAAAGCCTCAATTAAATTCCAAACACATTTTGCTCACAAAAGTCTTTACATACATAATTTTCTTAGGGTTTTTATTTTTTTCTGTTAAAAATCAGTCACACTCAAAATATTTAATTTCTCTTTAATGGAAAATTCTGGAGTCACAACCCTGAGTGAAGATCAGCAAGCAAATCTCTCTAAGCTGCCATGCCCTGTGAATAGAGGCCATGGTGCTGGCCAGAAAGTTGAACTGCTTTGCAGAAGATTTTGCAAGGAAAAAGGTCTCTGCATCAGTCCCAAGAAGGCCAGACCTGGCAGATTACATAGGATGTTGCAGTCAGTAGAGAAGGAACTGGGAAATACATTTTTTCACAGGTGTGTCACACTCACAGAAACCAGCATTCAACGTGTGCAGCTTCAATACCACCCTGATGGCTGGGATAACTGAGGATGGTTGGTACAGCACAGCCCACCAAGCACCTTGCTGGCCATTTAATTCTACTGCAAGACCCCACGGGCCAGTGGGAGGTACAGATGGGAGGGAGATGCACTGCACCAACACATACAGCCATCTGTGTTAGTCCCTGGGAGCTCAGAGCAGGGGCACAAATACCCTTAGTGCCAGTATCAGTGTCTGTATTTGGGCATCAGTGAAGTTTGCTGTCCCACAGGCTATTTCCTATTTAGCTTTACAATATGGCAGTTCTGGCCAGGCCTTTGTTCCCACTGCTATTTTTCCACCAGCTGCATGTTGAAAATTACTCCTTACTATTGCACTGAGCAAAAGAAATTCATAGCTCATACAAGAAGTTCAATGAATAAAAAAGCAAACTAGAAAAGCAGCAGAAATTGTAGTGTGGTATCTTAGAAGACTCACACCAGAGAATGAGCTATTTTGTGCTTGTTGGGTTAATCCCAGCAACAAATTCCCTTTGTTTGGAGCTCCTATGGAGAGCACTTTCCAGTGTACACACTGCACACATGGTGGACAGATACAATTTCAGCCTCATTGCAAATCCTGGCGAAGGTCCCTGTTGATCTTGGTGACCTTCAGGTTCCTTGCTCTTTTCGGGGATGGTATGGTTGGACAATACATGGATAACTACGCATGCTTTTTCATTTTAGTGCATCCCTCGGAGATTTTTATATGGCAAATACTTAAAGCACAGCACCACCGAGACACAATCATCTCCTGATTTGTGGGCAGCTGCTGAGCTGATTGCAGTGCAGTCTGGGTAAAAAGTACCCAGGAGAAATCACAAAAAAAAAAAGCCAGGAAAGTTTTAAATTTGACATTAGACAAACAGAATTGGGCATAATAAACTTTTAAGAGCTATCTCACTTTTTCAGAAGGATGAAACAGCAAGTCAGTGATGACAGGACATGAACTGGACAACTAAAAGAGGCCTGTTTCTATGGAGGTCATCTATGAAATGGTAGCTGGTGTCCAGAAAGTGCTATGCTGGACACAGCCTATGACCTGATGCTGTTCCCAAGCACAGATCAGTATTACTGCTTTTCTGTGGAAATCACATTCTAAATATCAAAAGGAACATGAGGACAAGACAAAATATGAATTAATTTGCTCCACTCAAGGCTGGATTTTTGTAATGACATGAGCAGCATGTTATAAACTAGGAATGATCTGATGGCGTGCAACAATGATTCATCTGCTCAGCAGAGATTACAAACAAAGGAGACCTCTGACTTTGCTTCTGTTGCTGGCCAGTGCCAGGATAAACAGTGATGAACATGTCCATTGACACAAAGAAAAGAAACATGTAAAGAAAAGGATTTGCAGAACAGGCTCCCTACCTTCCTCTGCTGAATATTCCTGCCAGCAATTCTGGGTGCAAGAAAACCCTACAGGCTTTACCTCTGTGCTGCACCACTGCTGTGTCATTGCAAGTGATGGCAACACACATGGTTCACACTTGAAATCAGGTTCAGACACTAAAGCCTGGTTTTGTCTGCTGAGGGCTCCCTGTCAGTCTGTAAAACCTCGAGCTCTGCCTCCCTGGTGTTGATGTTGTGCCTTTCATGGGTGATGTTTATGCCCTATCTCGAGCTAGAGGAATACCACCTCTGCAACAGCCCCATTTAAGTCCTAACAACTTCTCCTCCATCCCTGCTTTGGGGATGGTTAAGGAAAACGACTGACCCCTTCCCATTGTGCAGGTGCCCAGCACTTCTGAGAGGAGGCCATCAGTGACAAAAAAGACATCGCTCATTCTAATTGGGTTGTAGCATCCCTAGGCACAGACCAGGGACACTTCCAGGGCATGTGACCATGGGAGCTCTGCAAAAATCAGGAGCTCTGGTGGGAACGGTATCTTTGGTGCTTGGAGAAGAGACAGCACTGACACAAAGGAGTGCTTATGATGTGACACTGGTCCCTGAGTGGTGACACTTCTTGTCATGATACTGTGTTTTATGAAGCTTTGCTTTATTCGGATGTGTTTCTTGGATTTCTCTTCAAAACACGGACTCAAGGACAAATGCTACAACAAACATGCCAATTGTAAGGGATAAATACTGAAAAGATTTAAAGATCTCTTTTGGCAGAGAAAGCATCTGCTAATTTTAAACTATTTGAGGGATAAGAGACCCTCCTGTTCACATTGTTAGATTGAACCACGAGCTGATTACTGAACAGCTCTTTTGGTTTTAAGCAGCAACAGACCCATAAATATTTCTGCCAAGGCTTGTCGTCTCCACAGCAGTTCCCGCGGCTGTTCAACCGTACCAGCAGCAGCTCCACAAAAGTTTGCAAGGACAGTGTTTGTGCCATCCAGCTAAGCTCGGGCAAGGAGCTGTGTCATAGCATTTGTTCTTTCCACTCAGTGAGATTTGCAGAGTAGCCACTGCAGAGCAGCCCTTTTGTCAGGGCAGACATCCACCGACCATCCCATGCTGGAGCTGGGGCAGCTCATGGGATGGCTGGCTGTGCTGAGCTGTGTACTGAGCTAGTGAGACATCCCACCCCAGTCCTGACCCTCCTCTTAATGTCATCATAATCTGAAGCCAAATAGTAGCTGAGCTCCGAGTGTTGTTTACCTGTGTTTAACTTTTCCATAATAGACATTTTAAAACAAGCTCCTGATTTCAATGCAGAGTTAAAGATCATTCAAGGGTCACACAGGGAGACTCAGTGGCCATGGTCCCCCCTCCCTCCCTCAACTCCTTGGGATGCATGCCGTTCTGCACTATGGATGACTTTTCCACTGCTTTTACTGGAATGACCCCATCCTCCACCACTACCCAAGTGCTCTGTTAACAGATTCAAGTAACAGTAATAAATCTTTCTAGGGCCCAGCACCAGTGCTGCCAGAGCTGTGAAGCCACCTGTTTTTGCATGATGTGAAATTAATGATGCACTTAGAGCACTAGAAACCTAGAGTTATTGTGCAATACCTCTTTTCCTGACATACTGGTGTACAGAGCTTACACTTAACCACCTTGGCTGTTCCTCCTCAGAGAAGAAGCAGTTCAAAAAATTGCTCAACCCACCTCAGGCCTGAGTTGCCAGTGTTGTTTGCACACAGAATTCCTTTGTCAGTTATCAGCACTTACTCAGTATTACTCAATTCTGAGGTAGCTAAGGGAGGGAACAGGACAGTCAACATGAAGCACAACAAAACGTATTGTTTATTAAGGACCAGAGCCTGCCTGCTCCTGCTCAGCTACTCCCACTGCCCACAGCAAGGGTGTGAGGAGGGGGTCTCTGGTTTGATCCTGCCCCATCATACTAGTCCTGCAGAGAGGGAGGTGGCAGCTGCCCTGAAAACCTGCATTCTTCAGGGTCTTGGTGGGGAAAGAGTTAAAGTGAAAAAGCAGAGAGTATGCACAGCAATGTGCAGAACAGCAGAAGACATGATCTGTCTGCTCCTTTTTCTAGTGGACAGAGTTTTTTTGGCAGGGGGCTAACTGATCAAGACGGGAAAAAGATATTGGGAATAAAGAAAAGGGTGTGAATGGCCACACAAGAACTAGCCAATTTTTTTCCAGTGGAAGACTGTTTTTTCAGTTAAACAATGCCATTCATGTTAACACTGAAAGTTTCCATGGAAACATGAGTATGGCAGAAGCATTTTATTTTGGAAAAGGAAAACCTCCAGAAGCCTCTAAGGAAGATGAAATATTTCAATCTGATTTATTACTTTTTTTTTTTTTTTTTAATTTCAACTGTCAGTTTTTAAAATGCAGTGTTTTTCTTTTACTTCAGGATAATCTTTTTCAAAATATTTGAGGTTTTTCTTAGTGGAAATGCAAAAGTCAGTGTGAAATATCCTTATGGACAAAAATGGTGGGTTTTCAGCATTTTCATTTACTTTGTGAAAATTTCATGATGCTCTTTTTCAATTAGATAAAGAATTCCCCAAAACAGATATTCTGAATCTGTTCTTAATCTGACTCCTGCTTCAGGATGGGATCAAAAAAGAAATTAGATTTGTGCTTAATTTTAACCTGTTATCCAGCACTGTGTCTAGGTGGCCAAGAAGGCCAGTGGCATCCTGGCCTGTATCAGAACCCGTGTGGCCAGCAGGACCAGGGCAGTGATTGTCCCCCTGTACCGGGCACTGGTGAGGCTGCACCTCGAGTGCTGTGTCCAGTTCTGGGCCCCTCAGTACAAGAAAGACATTGAGGTGCTGGAGCGTGTCCAGAGAAGGGCAATGGAGCTGGTGAAGGGTCTGGAGCACAAGTCCTGTGAGGAGCGGCTGAGGGAACCGGGGGTGTTTAGCCTGGAGAAAAGGAGGCTCAGGGGGGACCTTTTTGCTCTTTGCAGCTACCTGAGAGGAGGTCGTAGCCAGGTGGGGTTGGGCTCTTCTCCCAGATAACAAGTGACAGGACAAGACGAAATGGCCTCAAGTTGTGTCAGGGGAGGTTTAGATTGGATATTATGAAACATTTTTTCCAGAAAGGGTTATCAAGCATCAGAACAGGCTACCCAGGGAAGTGGTGGAGTCACCATCCCTGGAGGTATTTGAAAGACACGTAGATGTGGCATTTAGGAGCATGGTTTAGTGGTGGACTTGGCAGTGTCAGGTTAATGGTTGGACTCAATGATCTTAAGGGTATTTTCCAACCTATATTATACCATTGTTCTATGATTCCATGTTCCTGAATGCACCTAGGTGTGCTTTAAGTTTAGCACCTGCTTTGTAGGGTCAGCAAACTGCTTCTGAAATCTGTAATTTTGTGCCTTCTGTTTCTCCTCTCATCCAGCTCCTGGATGAGTACTTCATGTCTTTCTCACTCAGCTTTCTCGTTTCTTTTCTGTTCTTTTCCTTTTCTCTACTTTTCCTTTAGTTGCTATCCAAGATTTCTAGTTGCGATTCCCCTGCTTCCTCTCCTGTCCTATATTCTCTGCCACAAGTATTGGTTTTCTCTTCTCGTTTTCCTAAATCCTAGGCCCAGTGAATCTCAAGTTATTCATACACTTGCAGTTAAGGTGAAACATGAATATCTAACTCTTTAAGGTCCTGTGCTCTGGAGTGGGCACTCCAACAAACTCAAGGCTTTTGGATACATTCATCATTGTGCAAGATGAGGAATACACAGCTGCCCAGTTCCCATCAGCCCTGAAGTGTATTTATTTGCTTTAAAAGGCACAAACGCTTACAGAGCTGAAATGGAAGAACAGCAGTGACATATAAAGAAAGAAAAATATTTGCTTCCTGTGCAGATTAGCTTCATCCAAGCTTAGACTTCAAAAAAATTTTGTAACTTTTAAACAAAGCAGTTGCCCTAATCACAAAATGATGGCACCTAATCCACTGTAGACACTAACTTTAGACTGGTTTTGGTATAATTCACTCACTGTTCTACTGAAGACATTTACTGTTACAAGGAAAATACATTGTAAAATGATGCACAGCTTATAGCTATATTATATAATGCATGGCCTGGGAACTATGATTTTTCTGTAAGTTACAAATAACCTTCCACTGCAGGAAGGTGGTACTGTGTGGTCTATAAGAGAATACACGTTCCTGGCAGTCGAGAGACCTGGCAGTCCCAAAAAGGGAGCAGAGTATGTGTTCCCCCTCTGTGGAATGGCGCCAGTGGTTCATGTCCAGCAGTGATATAGTATAATCACACAAAACATACAACAACAATGCATAAAGCTCAACAGCCAGATTGACATGGAGAGCTTCTCAGTCAAATGGGAGGAATGAATTGTACTGCTAAAGCAGAACAGGAGTGAGAGGCACTGCTGGCTGCAGAAGGTGAGCACTTATGGGTTTTCACACATAGAGCATTCAATTCAAGGTCTAGAGAGAGCTGCAGACCTCTAGTTAAACCAGCTGACTGCTCACATGTAGGAACTCTTGTGGTGTTCATGCCACCAGCAACAGGGGCCTGCCTCCTCCAGGAACACACAGGACCACAAAGCACAGTGTCCTGCTTCTCAGGCAACCCTGTTGGGTGCAGTCCTTCTTTGCAGGGATCCTGCTCCATGTATACCAGGCAAATCTCTTGTTCCAGTGCTGCTGCTGGGATGACGTGCCAGTCTTGGTCTTCTGAGTCACAAAAAATTCTATCATCTGCGTTAATGTTGTTTGTAACTAGTTCAGATTTCCATCTTATGCCACTTTCCCTTATATAGATATTTTCCTTCCCTTGGTGTTTACTCTTTCTTGATGTATTTTTAGAAACCTTTTGTATTCCTTTTCTCTTCCCTGCTAAGCAGGCGCCGGTCCCTCCTGTAGGATAGTCTCCATTAGTCTGATCATTGTCTCATTTGCTCCTGTTTCAATTAATCCTTTTTGACAGGGGATGCCCAGGAATGTCCACAGTGTTTCAGATGGGATCTCACAGTGTGAGACATCAATATTCAGAATTTGCTGGCTTCACATATTTGCTTTTCTAGTGATTGTGTCACACCAGTGGTTCACCCTCATCTAACTCATACCACTATAGTAGGCATCCCCCCAAGCCATTCCCATTTGTTGTTTCAGAATCAGCAAAAATCATTTTTGATCCCCAAGTGATAGTGCCTTTCACGGTATTAATGTTCAACACATTCCTACTACTTATTTCTCAAGGTCACCTTTTATTCCTTTGTGATACTCTAGTTCTGCATTGCACTGACAGTTACAGACTACTTGTGTCTCTAGAAAAGGCCATAGGAAAAAATACAGTGTTTGCTGAAGTCTCAGAGGAAAATATTTAATTAGATGAAACCCAGTCTTATCTTTGATAGACTCTAACAATGTACTTCAGCCCAGCAGTTTCCTTTTCAATATGATCTGCTTTGCCTTCTCAATGTGAAAGCCTGGCGTAATTTTTGATCCCATTTCTATCCTCTATCTTCCTGAGTTATATTAAGCATTTCCCATTTGACAGCATATCAAAATACCAGCTGACACTCAATAGAATTAGATCAGTTGGGTTCTGGTTTTTTGATTGGTTTTGGTTGTTGTTGGTTTTTTTTCCCAGGGGAAATTCATTCTTCTGTCAGGCTGGGATAATTAAACTTTGTAAACCCATGTGTCTTTCTTCCTGTTCAGCAATTATTTTTATGTCTTTAATTATTCTTTCTTTTCAGTTTTGTTTGTTCTTTAAACCCATGCCTACTCCTGAAGTCAGGAGTACTGGTCCTGCCCCAGTACACTATTTTTTCCTTCCTGAAACATAATATTTCTATTCTTTATTCTCTACTCATAATTGCAACATTTTTAACTTGACACCAAAACTGTGGTTCGCTTTAACTAATTCTTTTAGAATTTAGGAGACAGAAGTCCATTATTAGAGTACCTGAAGCTTTGTTTGCACCTCAAATGCTATAATTTCCTTTAATTGCCTTGCTTGTTTCCATACTTTATTTCATTTTTCTTATTGCAAACTAAGTCAGTGTATGAATTGAATTTTTAAGCTATTTAGTCCTTGCTCCATTGTGGCTCCACTTCATCTTTTCTTGTTATTTTTCCTTACTATAATACTGAAAAAATGTTTTATTTTTAATTTTCATTGCAACATCTAAAATTATTATGGTTTTTGGCTTATTCTTACTTTACAGCTCCACATCCTGATGTACAAAACATGGTTTTATTTGCTCATAGTATTTGTTTGTATTCTGTAAGGACTATGCCTAATGTCTTCTTTGAGAGGATACTCAGCCAATTAAGTCTGCAGTGCTTCTCTATCTCTGTAAGTCTGTGCCTCCCTACAAGCAGTTTTTGTATCTTTGACTTAAAGAAGCATCAACATTAATCCTCATTCAGTTCTCTGAGTTTTTCAGTTCAGTCAGCTTCACCATTTTTCTTTTTTTTAACCAAAGCACATGATTTAGAACTTCCAATTTTTGTTTATTGACCTATATTTGGCAGTCTTTCCAGAAAATATGAATGTTTAATATTATATCTGAAGTTGTATTTTATAATCAGGCCTTTTATAATTTCCTCCTACTTACTGAAATCAAGACTAAAAGAGTATTGCTTTTGTTGGTTCATCAGCTTTTTGAAAGTATCTCCTGGTTACTGTATCTAGGAGCAGCTAACGTCCAGTTCTTCAAGCTGAACTTGGGAACTTTGTGATTGCATCAGTTTGAGTCACTACATCCTAAACACTGATTCAGTTTGATGACTAAGACATACAGGGATGGTCTGCTCCCTGTTCTCAGCTCAGTTTCTGGAGATTGTATCTTTTCTGTCTTACTCTATTTTTGGTTGATGTAATTGCTCTTCTGCTTTTCAGTGCAACCATATCCTCTTCACTGCTTTATTCCTGCTTTGTACTCCTGTATAAACTTTTTCTTTTACTCTTCCTTCCTCATTGTTTGTTTTCTTCTCTTGATACCACACTTCTCCTGCTCCCTTTCTCAGACCTTGCATGTCCTGTCCATATTCAGTGTTGCTGCTTGCCCATGGGTGCTCTGTTCCATCAGCCACATCAGGTGGGGCTTCATGCATAGATAGTTGCTGTCACATAACTCCTCTTGCAACTTATGCCATCTTTGTCATCACATCCATTCCTGCAGACATCTCTACATCTGCCTTAAAAAATTAATTGAAATTGTGATCGTTGAATTTCTTCATCCCTTACATTTTTTTCACAGTCGTTGCAGGGAACTCTAAATACCCATTTTATAGCCTTTATTCACTGTTTTCCTCTTGTTTGGCCCAGTCTAGTCAGACAAAGAAAATCCTTTCCACTCCCTGTGTACTGCAGTTAAGTGGCATAATCCTAGAGCTGCCCTCAGTGTCCTCACATGTCCTGCAGGTAGTGACAGATCCTGAAATGTGAGGAGTTTCCTCCTTGCAACCTCTCCTGATTCCGATGCAGCTGTTGTTTAATGCCATACCATTACCACAGCCAAAACACTTGACACCATGCCCAGGCTAGAATGCTCCTGGCCCTGTGCTTAGAAGGCTAGAAACACTAAACAAAACATTATTTGGGAGGATGGGGAGACATTGAAGTTATTCTGCCATATCTTGGAGTAGCTGATGCTTTGCCATATGTGATATCCTGTGGTTCTATTGAGTTAACAACAGCATTACAGACATCTTTTTCCCACTCACTCTGTGAACAAGAAAATACTGTTCCTTGCTGGGGCACCCAGGGATGTTCTGGAGCTTGTTAGTGAAAGGTGAAGTTCATACTAAGGGCACATCCAGGCTTTTGTCATTTATGTAGACAATGGGATTCTGCACTCTTCAGAAATCAGGTATTTCAAAGACAGCAGGAAGTACTACAATCTAAATCGGCTCTCAGGGAACAAAACAGCATTTATCGAAGCAATGAATGGAAGAGCATATTCTACATCTCATACACATGCTTTGGTGTCTTTAAATACCCAAATGTCTTGAAATGCTTCAGTAATGCTTCAAAATTTTTTCCATAGTGTTTTAGCATTAGATTGCTGTATAGCGACATAATACAATAGTCACTTATTTTCTTGAAAAACTAGAGTAATCTTTGTATTCCCTTTGCCCTGGGACATCTTTGTCAAGGTAATCTGTCTATCTAATCCAAAATAACTGACAGCACAGTGGTATAAGTGCTATAAGTGGTATTTCTGTGCCTTCTAAGACACCATAGACATTCTTCATCTGGATCATTATTTTGATTCTGGGAGCTTGGGTGCTGCTCCAATCAGTTAAAAAATACAGTCTGCCTTCTTGATGTGTGTTACCATTTCATCAAATGCTTTTCAAGTGAGTTGCCCCTCTAGCTGTAGTCTCCAAAATGGAGATTAAATGTTTTGGGGAAGTCCATTTTGCCATGGAGTAGCCAAAGCAGATGATCACCTCATCCCTACATGTACACATTGAAACCCATCAGAACTCTTCTTGTGGGAACAGCTTCCTCTAACTGCAGTTAAATCTGGGCTATCAAAGCAGCAGGCAGGATGGTCCTTGTTCTCCTCAGTGTTTAGATTTCTTTAAGTTATCAGGCAAGTAATCAAAACATCAAGGCAGATGCTGAGTAAAGGGAAAATGCAAGTTACACTATTCTGAGACCTCCCAGTTCCAATGGTGAAAAAATGTGCAATTTACAGAGGTCATTCTGCTGCAATTATCCTAGCAAGAGAGTTCCAGTAAAACTCCTAGTACAGATCTGCCCTATCTTGGCAGACTAAAACAGCTACCTGGGATATAAATTAACACTTAAAGGCTGTTCTGTTATAATAAGGTGAGTTTTAATCCTGGGGGTACAAATTGCATTAGAAATCCTGGAACATGGACAATTTCTGGTGGCCAGACATATGAACCAGAGATCTGATTATCTATTGACTCATGTAATACCTGAGATCAGACCAATCCACAAAGGCCTGCAGCTCTCTCTTCCTTCCAGACATCAGTGGCCTTGTCTTCAGAAATCATCTTTGAGCTGCCTTCCTCACGAGACTTTACCTGATGACCACCATCCTTGGAAATGGATGGCTGCATGCAAGGGTTCCCCACTCCCCCTTAGAGCATCTGGTTCCATGCAGTGTTGGTCAGAATAATTTCAAGCTGATTTCTTCTACCTCGTGGAAAATCCTTAGTCTTCTAAATGTCATTTTCAAATATCTCTACACTGCCCTGTCAGCTAGTCCCCTGTGTTGGAAGTCAGTGTTAGGTGACAGCACTGCCTTCGAAAAACTTCATCAGTGTGATATGCTGCATACCTAACCCTTGGCCAGGCTTGCTCAGGACAATGCCTCCATGTCTTCATTTTACAGGGTGCTTCTTCATCAGCTTGCCATTTTCCCTTCTGCCACTCTGAACTTATTGGATCCACCTGAATCCCCAACAAAGCACAGTTGATCAGCCACCATGCCAAGGAAATTTGTCAAGATCATTTGTGTTGTTTCTCTTCTAAAGCCCTTACTTTTTCAGCTGACATCTGAGTGTTGGAAGTCCTCAAAACACAGAACTACTTGTCACTGTAACCTGAACCTGTTTTCAGCTAAAGCACTGATGCATGCTGTGTTTTCTTGCCTAGCACTACAACACTCCAGGAAAGACTGTCCCGTTACACTGCTGAACCATTTTCCCTTTGCTCACGTCACCTCATTTTCCTCTCCCATCAGTCATGGTCATGCCTCTCTTTATATGACATCTCCCGTGGTCATGATGGCTTTATGGTGACAGACTCCTCGAAGCCCAGAGGGTAGTGCCACAAGCTCCCACATTCACAAGCTAGGAAGGGTCTGCCCAGGCTTTGCAGCACGACCCAGGGTCTGTTGGAGACCTGCACTGTCCTGGCCCAGCACTGTAGGCCAGGCAGGACACCCCAGTGCTCCTCAGAGCAGACACACCCTAGGCTTAGGTCTCATAGGCATCTGACCAGCCTGTTTACCCTGCTCCAAACACTCTCGTCTCTACCCTCCTGCTTTTAAGGTTTCCTGACATTTTTGTTACTCCAGACTGCTCTCCTGCTTTCCCATTGGATGCACCATGCTCAAGGCTCATTAAAGTTTTGAATCATGAAATGTAGACCCACCTTGTCCACAGTTCTGCCTTGGCTTTGGTCCCAGCTTGTTCTGTTGCAAGCCCTGTCTACTTCCATTACTTCTTTTTTCCTCCAGTTTCAGCTGGTCCACTGTACATCCTTGGTAGCAGATATAAGTTGCAACACTTTTGCCTGTCTTTTCAGGTCACCAGCCTCTGAAGGCATAGTGGTGCACCCTGGGAAACAGTAATGCAGGTTATAGGCAGGCTGGTTATAGTCATTCTGCTGACAAAAAATGGCACAAGTGGCATAAGAAACAGCATGATGATAGAGAACTGCTTTGTCTCCAGTACCTGTTAGTTTTTTACAGGGATGTTTCTTGTGCAAGTGTTTTATGGAAACACTTCTTTGTTAAGACTACCTCCAGCTAATATTTCCACATGCAAATCTGCAGACTTTACGAGCTCCTTCAGACTATATTTGAGTTGTACCTTTTTCTATTCCTCCTGTCGTGTGCAAAGGGTGGCACCCTTTGATACCTCACCTCTGAGGGAGAGGGAAGCCCTGTTTTATACTGCAGTGTTAGAAAATGGGGCTTCACAGGGGGTGTTGGCAAGAACTCAATTTTCAGATTAATATCTTGTGTAGTTGCAGTGACAATGGTGGGTAATTTCTGAAGAGAAGCCATAGGTCTTACTGTGGGAATTTTTAACTCTCTGCACCATGGTAAAACACTGGTATGCAGTGCAGCAGAGACCTAGCAGAGTTTGTTTAAGGCTCTCAGTAACATGAAAACTACTGACACTGGTTTAATAGCCACAGGCCTGTCTGGGGGGCTGAGAGATTTCCTAGCAGCAAATGAAACACTGCAAAAGGAAATGAATGTGCTTTGTGCGTATACAGGAATGCACATCAAAGGCAGACCAAGGCTGGGTGATAGGCCCTTGCAAATCAAACAGGCTCTGGAGATTGCTAGTATCAATAATATTTTATATCCAGGGTATCTTTCACTCCCAATATTCTGGGAAAGTGGCTATCATCACAGCTCTGCTGTGATAACGCCTCCCCGAGCTTCTGGGAAAAGAGCTTTTTCCTCTTCCCTGGAATTTGAACATCCTTTACATGGCACCCACTGAGTCACTTGGCATCTCAGTGTCTCTGGCCAAGCTCAGTGTCTCCCTCCCTCACTCCCCAGCACTAATGTTTCCCCAGGCAGGGCTCTTGTCTCTCCAGGATGCTCTGCTGGGGCACCTTGGGCCACCACTGCACTGCCACCATTGCTCATTGTTGCTTATGCCAGGCATTTGCTTAGTCTGTACAGAGCTGTCTTTGTCGTCAGAGCTGGGGACATCATCCACACCAACAGCATGGAAGGAGCTGGGTGGTGGCTGCAGCCTTGTGGGTGAGCTGCTGGCAGGTTCTGCCCAGTGAGGGCTCTCCGGAGGCTGTCCACAGCCCCATGCAGGTGATGGAATTCCATGAGCTGACTTGAAAGGCATTTCTTACCGGGTCTGGCTTTTGCCAGGCAAGCACCTGGCAGAGAAGGCACCTGCTTACAGCTTTCAGGACCTAGGCCTTAAAAAATGACACTTACACATGGGCTGATGACTGCAAAGCAAAGAAATTACCAATATGAGGAGGGGACATAGTAACATGCCCTAGCCTGGGGTATTCAGAGTCCTGCTGGCCCCAGGGCCATCCTCTCCTGCACCATCACAGAGCTCTGGAAAGGCAAGAGACATTAGCAAGCGACAAACCTACAAGCCCAGCATCCAGGTTGTTCCTAAAATACAAGGTATTTGTGACTAAATGACTTGTTAGTACAAAATGGTTTACTCATGCTCAAACCCACATAGTCAGCAGAGTGAGCAGAAACAGCCACTGCCTAGGGCTTCACATGTGTCCAATTCTTTTCCTTCTTATTTTAACTAATTAGTTAAAATAATTCATTTAGCTTTCTTTTGGCCTCAGGTCCCCTGATATAAGCACATAGGAATATGCCCTGTTTCTCATACATTCACCAAGTCCACTAGCCCACACTGTCAGCCTGACTTACACAGAAATAATAAACCCCTCTTAGCTATGCCTCACTTAAAAGAAGTGCACTGTGCATCATGGAAAAAAAAAAAAGGAGCCCAGCAAAACACTTAACAACTGGGACCTAAGACAATAAACGTAAGGCTCTAAAAATTAGACTTGGCAAAAGTCTAATGCAGATAAAATCAATAAGGAAAGGATAAGAATATATTAACACAAAATATTTCCTGGGGAAATGGAAAAAGTTTCATAAGAGTAGATCTTAACATCAACAGAGTTATCCAAAGGGCAAGAAAAAAATCTGTAGTCTTTCAGATGTTGGCCAAAAATGAAAGAAAAGCAGGCGCCTTCTCAGTCAGGTCTGGCAGCAGCAGCCACCAGCAAAAGGAGCTCAAGAGGGGTGGCAGCTGGAAATCACTTGGCTTCTGAAGCCCCTGTCACTTTCATACCTCTAATCCTTCTGTGGCCACCAGATCCAGGAGGATGTATTTGCAGCCTGAAGTTCACTGACATCCTTCCAGGTGGGAGAGACAGAGATGGTTCCGAGGAGCTGCACAGCCTTCAGGCCCGCCCACTCATTCAGGTCTTCAGCTGGGGCTCAGAGTATGCTTCTGCTCTCAGTTTTTGTTATGTCTTGCTTGGTGCTACCTTCCTGTTCCTTCTACCTGCTGATGCTCTCCCACCATTGCCTCTGCTGGTAACCTTTTGCTGTCAGACTGAATGTGTGAAAGCAGCACAGCACCAGCTATGCCCGTCCCCACCTCTTGTTAGTCTGCTCAGCTGGATAGGACAAGTTATTTCAAAAGTTTTCTTGAGTTATTAATAAGGTAAATCAAATCAGTAAATCTTTACTGGCATCACTCCGGTATTACTGGTCCTCCACTGCTTTTCCACAATGGCCTTTCTGTGCTGAGTGAGCACAGACATGTCACTTTGCTGGGAAGGGACAAGCAGCACAGGTGAGCTCAACTGCACTGCACAGAGGGATGGGGTAAACCCTCTGTGAACCTCATGTGAGGAAATGTCTTGTGGATTCAGCTGTTGTGTCACTTTGGCTTTACCAAACGAAAGAAATAATTCAAATGTAGGCATGCAGTTCTGTAGTGAAGGCCTCAGGGTGTGAAATCTTCAAAGAGGCTGTTTCTGGCAGGTGGAGAAACAACAGGAGGTTTGTGCCTGTGCTGACTGCCAGCGGCTGAACTGCAGCTCTTTTCACTTGGTGATGGGATTAATGCACCAGAGGGATCTGCCCTGGTCTCCATCTTCCAGCTTCTTTCTTTCTGCTCACTTCTGAGAGCCAGGAATCATGTGCCAGATCTACACCTCCCTAGAGGATTTTAATGTTAATGTTAGTCCTGAGGAATAGTGAACTGGAAAAGCAGGTTGTGCAAACACATTTCTTGACCATATTCAGCATTATGGGATGGATCAGGAATGGTGAGATGGTGCTTGCTTAACCCCCACTTTTGATACTGACGTCATAACCAGATATATGTGGGCAATAAAAGTTGTCATCTTTTTAGCTGCAAACACATGACACTTCTTCCCCTTGAGCTCATCTGTGGCAGAATATCTTTTTGCAGCTGTGCCCATCACCCATCTCTGGCCCCCAAGCTGTAAACAGAACAAGCTCAAGCAGTCTGTCTCCCTGTGCTGTGCAGCCTTTCACTATCAGTGGAGGAACATGCTGTCCAGCAATGAGTTCAAAGAGTTGCTGCTGGTTTGCCTCTAATCTTCTGTTTTTCTTTTGGAATACGCAATCAAAACTGGAAGCATTTTTCCTGGCTTGTGATCCTTAACATGATCATGCTGTCCATCTTGCTGAATGTTTCCATGGTATTCTACTGCACTAATGGATGCTCATGTACCTTATGGATGCCATAAGCCTTTGGTCACAGGCTGTGGTGCTTCCTTTGTCTGAGCTCCATCCACAGAGGATCACAGAATCACAGAACATTCTGAGCTGAAAGGATGGTCCCTTGCTGTGGCACAGACTTGTAGCTCTGGGACTTTGGCAACTGAAGCTGCAAATTTCTGAGTCCTCTGTTCAAGACCTAAAGTCAATCAAGAGGGAAGGAGAACTTCTCTGAGTGGATTAATGGCACTGGAATCACATTTAGAGACTGAGCACAAGATCTCTAGTGTCTAGAAGCAGTGGTAACTCTGTGGATTACATCTGTTCCTTGCTCTAGTTGGTATAAGCAATTGGCTAATTTCAGCTCCCAGTTCTGGCAAATCTGTGGAAAATAACACTAGGAATAAATGTGTTCGTATATTTTAAAGTAAAGTCTTTTCAAACTTCTAGGGAGGTGCATTTAGGTTTAGCTGCTACACAGAGGGATTGGGAGAGCACCCATCTGCTTTCAGCCAAAACCAGTTGCTCCTTATCAGCCAGCTTCCTAATCCCACCTAAATTCCCTCTCTTCTCCTCCACATGGTGCTTGCCTACCCCAACAGCACAGCTCGTCACAGAGCCATTTTTTGGGTGAAAACACATTTTTCTCTGCATTCCCCAGATCTGGGGGGAGTCTGTCCCCCCACACTTGCTGGTGGCTCCAGCCAGCCACATGGCACAGCCATCCCAGCCATGCTGCTGGCACACAGCCCTCCCCACCCATCCCCATGCCACCAGAGGCTGCCTTACCTTTATCCCCATTAACAGGCACAGCAGTAGCTACGTGTGGTGGATACAGCCTTGTACATTTGATTGTGTGAGCAGGGCTGATGAATTCTCTTTCAAAACGTGGATTAAGGACACATTTTTGCCCCCAAAAGCTGCTGTTGTGCGGCATTTGTTCTATAAACCCAGATAAAAATCTTGCTCTTGCTTTTCAAGTTTATATTTACAAAAGGGTGGAAAAAGAGGCATAATGACAGTTTAATTAATGCATGCCATTAATCCTGGAGATTATCAAAAGCCTGATAAGTCTCTAATCTTGTAAAAAGGAATTAGAAAGCACTGAAACATCTTTTGCTCTCTGTAAACCTTGTAATGAGGTGCTGCATGCTTGGAGGAGGAGCCCTGGAAAGGAGTAGTGCCAGAGGACATACTCTCAGCAGATTTCATCACGGGACTTCTTGTGCGATATTGTCCTTGGCAAAAACTGGAGTCCAAAGCCATCAATGTTGTTTTCAAAATTTGTCCTTCTCCTATCAATGTATAAGGTTATTCTAAGAATTTGTGGATATAAAGCTTTCGCTTCTCAACCATTTTCTTGTAAGTATCAGCTATTTAAAGCACTACTTCAGTTTCAATGCTTGCAGATTTTACTAATTTCTTCCTAGGTAATCCTGCAGGTGTGAAAATCATACCAATATACAACATTTGTTATTCAAGCATTAAAAAAATTGAATGTAAGGCAATATTTCCAAGATGTTTAAAAAAGTAATTTTGTGGCCAACTTCAGAGAACTATTTTTTTTGGAAGTCTGTACAAAATTCTTGTTTCAATTCTGTCTATAGCTTTGCACTTTTATGTGTAAAGTGCAGTTTATGTGTTGTCAGTTATTACCAATAAGTGTCAATGAAACAGCTTTGGAGGATACAGTGACTAACAGACAGACATTGTCCAGATTTTAAGGATCTCAAAAGGAAGTGCTCATTCTTGAACTCAGAGCAAAAGTGTAACATACAAGGGCAAAATGTCCTAATGTCTGCCACTCCTGCAGGGACCTGGGAACTAGCTGGAGCTAGTGGGAAGCATGGTGGGAAGGAATAATAAAAAGTATTGCTTCTCTTCCTCTCCAGGGACCCAAAGAAAACTGAATTTGTCCTCTGGAACGGAGGCCAGAGGCCGGGGGCAGCAGTCTGCCGCAGGGAGGGGGTTAAGGCTGGGTGAGAACTTTTGTCTGGCTCCCAAAAAAGACTGAACCAATGAAGGAGCCAGAGCAGGACTGGGTTAAATAAACCCTGGAGGGCTGGGGGAGAAGTCCTGGCAGGCAGGCAGGAGCAGGGTGAAGAAAATGAGAATATTTGTGTCAGGGTTGGAAACTGAGGTTTCTTTCTCTTTTCTTTTCTTT